>VWYP01014866.1:824655-876040 GCA_013400435.1 Pycnonotus jocosus | reverse complement strand
GGCGGCGGAGCGGGCCCCGCGCGGGATGAGCCGCCGCGCCGCCAGCACTGCCGGCCCCGCGCAGGTACCGCGGGCCCCCGCAGGGCAGGGCTGGGAGCTCCGCGAGCCTCTGGAAGGTCCTTGGAGGGGAGGGGGCCACGGCGTGCGTGTTAAGACTTTGGCTACGGCTTCGTGTCTCCGTTTTACTTTGCTTCGCTGCTCGCGGGGGTCGGTCCCCGAGAGCCGCGTGTCTGCTGCGATTCGTTTTCCTAACGACTGGTGGCTGGCAGTGGAGCCTGGGAAAGATGTGGCCCGCTGTAATCGCAGCGAGTGGTCATTTAAAATCAAAATGCTTCAGAGCCTGTTGGAAATAGTAGAATGTGAGACCCCACGCTCCACGGTATCGTCTTCCTGTAACATGCGAACTTGCAGTTTGCTGGGAAAGAGCAGAGGTTTACAGGTGGTCGTATCTTTTTTTTCCTGTTGGAGGTGTGGCTCTTAGGGCACAGTCAGAGGCATTCCCGTGGATTCGGTGGTAGCAGAGACACCTTCCATGTCAGTGAACAGATAGAAAAGGAACTCTCTGGACTAAGCCTACAAACTGCCTACTTACAAATCCAAAAAGTGGGGTGACTAAGCACATACCAAGGGGGAAAAACATGGCAAATTATTGCCTTAGCTGAAAATTAGTTGGCTGTCCAAATAAAGTTTAGAGCATCTCCACGTTATTGCAGGAGTGGCCTGACCTGGAGGACCCTTCCTTCTTGTAGCAAGAAATAAGTCTTTCAGATGAGCCAGGCTGTCTGTAGATGTCCAGAAGGATCATACAGGATCACTTTATTTTGCTTAAATGGTATTGTATAATCTTAACATTTCTGAACATATGTTCCTACAATACTTGAGAGGTGGTGATTATAGTACAGGGTATGTACAGGGTAGTGTGGTTATAGTACAGGGTATGTACAAGCAGATGCTCATTTAGTCTGTATACTTTGGCTTGACAAACAAATTGAGAGGATGGACCTTTGAACTGATACCATTTTTAGACCTTAGAAAAGTACAGAATGTAACTGCTGGTCAATAGGAATTACTTAATTTTGTTTCTAAGTCAGTGGAGCTGGCAGTGCTGGCTTTAGTAAGGTATTTGCTAAGCTGCAGAGTCATTTATTTGTTATAAAGTGAATCTGTTTCCTGATCGGGAGGAAAAATTACCTCTTTAGCAGTCAAAACCTGAGCATGTAATGAACTACAGAGCCTTTGATTACATCAGAGTGTTTATATTATGTGAAACAGTTTTTCTGCTAGAATTTAATCTTCTCTTAAAAGAAAATCCATAAACTTTAAAGAATGAGAGTGTCACACTTTAGAACTGTTTGCTACTTCTCCCTAGGTTTCTGACTAATGTACTAAGAAGGCAAAATGGAGATTAATTTTAAGTAATTGTAGGATACTGGAGTTTGACTTGTAGGCCCAGTCTTGAAAAGAGCACTGTATTTATGAAGATCTTTTTATAGTTGCTTATTAGTGTGCTGAAAAAACCTGCTTGCAGTGAAGCTTCTTGTTCACTGAAGGGACAATGTGTTCTAGGCACTCTTAAAAGCTTCAAAAACTTTCATGTGCTTCTTGTTTGCTGCATGATTCAACGAGGCTTTTCTGAGCTTCTCACAGGACATCCTTGGAGATTGGATTTGAGTCCTATATTAAAAAAGAAGTTCTGGAAGACTAGTATGGGCAAGGAGCACAGTTTGAGGGGCACAGTCAGGTAACCAAGAAGAAGCATCAGGGATGAGAGCTGTCCACAGTCCTCTCCTTACAGCTACACTCACTTGTCTTTTTTTCCCTCTTGTTTTTTCCATTTTATTCTGGGATAAGAACCATGAGTAATTATTTTGCATTGATGAATGTCTGGGTGAAACAAAAGCAAGATAACTGTAAGTTGTAGCACCATGGCTTAGAGAGAAATATAGGCGATGATGGAAGCAGCGTATATATGCTTTCTCCAAGGGCAGTAATGTTACAGTGTATATGTCAGGTGCTTCTGCTCCTTTCCTGTTTATGGGGGTGTCAGAGAGATGTACTGGCTCAGTTCCCGTGTATGGAACCCGTAGTGCAATGCCGGTGATCCCAGGCGCTCCCGTGCGCCTGTTGTGTGCCGGGTTACAGGTGTCTGCCCGCGGCGGGGCTGCTCTCGGCTCGGAGCACGACTGGGAGCGCGGGCAGGGCTTGGAGCACGGCGTGCCCGTCGCTGTAGTTCCTCTAGGCTTTGCCAGGCATTAAGGGGAGGGCTCTTGCAGTTCCTTGCATCATGCAAACAGCGCCATCACCTTATGCTGATGTGTCCTTCTCGTCAGAGAAGGAGGGTATAAATAGCAGTAGAGCATATAAGGCACAACACTTAGTGTTAAACTGTTGGATAAAATCTGCCTGAACCTTGGGAGAAGGAATAAGGATTTAGTCAAGAGAGCCACATGTGGCCGTTCTCCTTTCAACATCCTGTTTCTGATGTTTCTGTTCACAGTCAAGACAAATAAAAGCATATAAATAAAAGCATATAAATAAAAGCAATAGTATAAAAATGGGTATTGCAAGAAGTGGGAGACAAAGCAAAAAGCCATATGGTCAAGATGCTTGTTGCATCATGTGCTGGTGAATATATCAGTTTACTTAAGGGATTACCTGGTTGAGTGGAAATCAGTCATCTGTATTTTTCTAACCTAGACCAAAGGTTATTTTCTTCTAGTTTTTATTCAGTGTAAACGAAACAGTGTTTTCCTTGGGTTAAGAATAGGCCTGTGCAGTAGCACTTAACAAGGAGACGTGCTGGCATTGCAACCAACAGGACATGAGAAGTTGATTGAGTTTGGTGGAACTAAGTTTAAAGAATTGCCTTCCTGTTCAGGTCAGCTGTGGCAGCTAACCTGAGAATACCAAAGAACTTTTGTAAATAAAAAGTTTGCTGTAATTCTAACTCCATCTTAACTCTTACCAAGACTGATTCTAAAGATGAACACACTTCTAAGCTGTAGAAGGTCTCAGGCAATCACCAGAGGCCCTCCTACAAAAAGAAGCAGATGATGGTTGTCAGATGAGAGCCCTTGGACGTTTCAGGAGCTGAGTTCCAAAGTCCCAGATTCCCCATGAAGTTACTTATTCCTTTCCAGGAAACGTTGCCTAATACTTTCTGCTCTGCTCTGCTTTGCTCTGCTCTGGTGGGTCAACTGTTGCTGGCATTTGGAGCTTGGGAGGTAACTGTATGAATCTCCAAATTTTTCCTGAATGTTACAGGTAGTTTCAGATCTTCCAGGAAGAATGCCAGTTCTGCTGCAGCAGGGCAGAACCATGAGGCTCTTATTTTTTGAACCCTCTGGTGGCTGTTTCTTTCCCCTAGAGATATTTAGGTCATGAGAACTAATTTCTGTACTGCACGTAGAACCATGCTGATGATAATTTTTATTTCCTTTTCTAACAGACCAGTGAGCCTTACACCTTCCATTAGTTCCTAGGCATCTTGAAATAGTTGATATCAGAACTTTTTCCAGCCTCAAAGGCAAATGTGGGTGCTTTATTTGACAGCTCTTCCACAGTATCAGGATATATACTTCCTTGCATCTTTCTGCGGGGGTCACATATCACTTTTCACATTTAAAGCCAGTATGAAATTTTTTTTAGTATTTAAATGTCAGCATTCTCTTTGCTGAGAAAAACATATTTTTTAATGCAGTATTTTATTGCCTACACCTGCCAAGTTTGTCAAAGATTTCAGATCTCCTTGATCCTTTCCGTGCTTTACTTAATTAAGTCAAAAGAATAATAACATGTTGTTCTTGCCTGGGTTTTTGTTTGTTTGTTTGTGGGCATTTGTGGTTTGTTTGTTTGGTTGGTTTTTTTATAGTGGTACATATCTGTACTAAAGGAGTATTTTTAAAAATTTTGAGTGGTGCATCAAGCACTTTAAATGCTGAATTCCTTTTGCACCCCCCACAGTGGAAAGGGTCTAAGACACTACCTCTGTCTAGTGGAGGTAAACACAGGGACAGAAGGCATAACAGTTTTAATAAGGAGGTTAAAATATCCAAAGGATAATTTGATAATGCATCTGATGTTGAATCACTTGTGTTGTTCTCAATTTAAATTGTCATTTGTAAGGAGAACACTACAGCTTAAGGAGATGTGGTATGAGTGTAGCCAAGGAGCTTTCAACCACATGTCCAGCTTTCTTTTTATAGAGTCATTCAGAAAACAGCACTATAAAATGCTCTGTAAATTGCAGTACTCTTATCTTGCAGCCCTTTTTGATTATGCTCCTAAAGCATTAGGCCTTTGCTGTCATTAAGTGCAGTATTTTAAATAGAAGCACTGCATGTGCATGGTCATTAAAGATTCTGTATTTTCCATGTGAGCAGGGTTATTGGCCCTTTTGCCCTGCAAGCTTTAATTTGCATAAATGGCATACCTTGCTGTAAGTTCAGTCTTTGCTTAACAATTGAACACTGGGTAACGTGCACAGCAGCTGCTCCTGCTCCCTGAGCTCAGCTCGCCGGTGTTCCTGTGAGGAGCAGCACGTTCCATAAATACGGGATGTTTGACAAGCTGCTTCAGGCTGATTAGCTGCCTCAAAACTGCAGCAGGGCTTAAGAGTGAATTGATACTTTGAAGGCTTAGGAGCAAAAACTACAATGAATGCTGCTAATTAAGGCATTCCTCCACAATGGTCTGTATATGATTATTAACTTACATGTGAAGAAACTGAGAGACGGAAGAACTGTGATTTATCGCAGGCCATGTGACACGATGGTGGCAGAAATAGGATTAGTGCCTTGCCCTGCCCTGTCTCAGGCGCTGTGCAAGTTCATTGTGTTCCTTGAAACAATTGTATTTAGAAAAACAAGGCAGTGTCAATGTGAAAGCCAAGTATTTATTGTCAGAGCTTTCAAGAGAAGTGAACAGAGGATTTTGGTCTATTTCTTGACAAAAATGTGTCATTTCAGTTGGTTGTAGGTAAATTTTGTAGCTGTATAGTTTTACTGCAAGTACTATTTGTTGAAAGTAAAGAAGCAATGTAGCTTGTTCTAGCAACAGTTTATTATATAGATTTCTGCTGAAATACCACTGAAATACTGCTCTAAGAATTTCAGGCTCAAGAAAACAATTTGGCTTGCTTTTGACCAGTGCTGATAGCTGAAGATATATTATTTTTGAAGCAGAGACCTCCATATCTGATGGTTAGCTTGGCATGGAATGCAGTCACTGTGGTGTTGGGGTGGTCCAGGGTTTTGTTTTGTTTTGTTTTGGTTGGTTGGTTGTTTTGCTTCTTTAATTGAAGCTAGCAAAATTGTAGAACTTGTACTGAGTTCTAATTGTGAGCCTTCTTTGTTTTTTAAATTTTTTTTGATCTTTGCACTGACCAGATAAACTATCAGTGTGCATTTATACCTCACACTCACATCCCAAAGATTTTAGCATGTTCAGATTTTGAAAGGTAGAAGGCTTTGGTGCTTATCATTTCTTAAGAGGTGGCCTCTAATGGCAAAAATATTTTGAAATCTAAACAGAAAGCTGGAGGAAGACTTAATTCCCAGACCTGTGCTATATTTCAGATTGCCATATGCAATGGACACTGATCTCAGTTCCCAGGACAGGAAGGACCTGGACAAGTTCATCAAATTTTTTGCTTTAAAGGTAAATTTTTCTCCTTTGGACAAATGCCTCTTCTTCCTTGTTTAAAAAAAAACTATAAAACAAACAATGCGCTTGGTATGGCTAGAGTAACAAGACTGAGGTTTGGGTTTGTTGTTTTTTTGTTTTATTTTGCTGAAGAATGAAGCAAGAAAAGCTGATGTCAAATTTAGGAGATTCCTGAGAGCAACTAGAAAAACATCTTTTCCCCTTTTTTCTATCCTGAAATCCTCTTCCATCCTCCAGAAGCATTCTGCTTTAGAATCAGTTGTAGAGATTTCACATCTCTTTCAGCTTTGGGTTTCTAGCAGCATGTCTAACCACCCAGCTGTTGGGTAGTTTATTCTGCTGGACCCCACTCTTTCAGCCTATCTAAATTTTTATATTGCATCCAAAACCAATAATAGCTGAGTATTCTTTTGAATGATGTTGGTATGTAATTATAAAATTTGACCTCACTTCATGCACAGGTGATAGTAGATAATCTGACAATGGCTTTGGTATAAATGTACAGATTCACTTGGCTTTAGTTTAGTTGTCCAGGCTTGGAATGTTTTTGTAAATTTTTCTGAATTTTCTATTGAAAGCTGCAAATCTTGATTGCAAAATTGACTTATCTCTTAATGTTGTTACAGAGAAAGGTCAGCCTAAAATGATTTTCTTTCTGAAGTACATTTGTCTGTAATAATTTAAATTAATTAGAAGATCAGTGTAGCAAACTCTACTTCTCTACATCCTAGTCAGCCCTTCCATTTTTTTCACTTGGAGCTTGTGTAGCTCAGGCTATGAACTGAGAGCTGTGCTGGGCCCAAAACATTACTATATATTCTTTTCTTTCGATTCCAGACAGTACAAGTAATTGTCCAGGCCCGACTTGGAGAGAAAATCTGTACCCGCTCATCGTCCTCCCCAACAGGTTCTGACTGGGTAAGGTGATATTTTTTACAGCACCTCCATAACTCTGTGTGTGTGCTGAGAACAAGACATGACTATTAGAGTCTTGTTCAGACAATAATAATTATGCATAGAATAGGTACTGTATTCAGTTATGTTCATTGACGATGTTGCGAGGGGGTTTGGTGGTGGTTGTTCACAGGCAACAAATCACTCTGGACTCTCACAGGCTGGTGAGGGGTAAGAGAAATGATGCCTCTTGGCAACTCCTGCCAGCTAAGGCACATTTCCAAGATCTGCATGGGGGAGGGGTGATGAGTTCTTATCTGTCAGAAGTTTGTTACTCTGCAAATCAGGACTTTTTAATAATGAGCTTTATTAAAACTGAAAAGGCTCAAGATACTCTGTGGGTGAAGATAAGACTGAAGTGAGGGAAAAGGGGCAAATTTTTTTAGCAGGATCAAGAAAAACATTTGAATTAGCAGCCAAGGGAATCTTTGTGAATATTAAACGCTTGAACCCAGCTGGGAATTTTCTGTTTCATAAATATTTCAGTGGACACTGACATACTATGTTATGTATGGGTCTGTGAGCCTGTCTGAAATGTGCCATCAGGCAGTTTTTCAAAGAAATAAAAAAAATTGGAACCATCTCTTTGATTCTGCAGTTCAATCTGGCAATCAAAGATATACCAGAGGTTACTCATGAAGCAAAGAAAGCCCTGGCAGGACAGCTGCCCGCTGTTGGACGGTCTATGTGCGTGGAGATTTCTCTCAAAACCTCAGAGGTGAGAACTGAGTCAAAACAGACACCCTTTTTTTTGTTTGTGGGCTTCTTTGCCTGAATCTTCAGTCAGCTACCAGAGCTCCTGCCCTTTAATCCAAGACAACATGAGAATATCTAAATGTTATTAAGTAAGGTGACGTGCTAATGAAATGTATTGTTTAACAGAAGCAATTCACTGTAAAAATCTGAGGCCAAACACAAAAATGACACAGCATAATTAAAATTCCTTAAATTTTAAGAAACTGATTTCTTAGACCATAAAGACCTTAGGCATTCTGAGGAAGGTATTCCCTCAGGTGATATAATTGTGGAGGGACACTTCCAGTGCACCTTTTTCTGTCATTGCATCACAAGAAAGTGGGAGCCAGGAGACAAATCACTGAAAGGTAATCTGTCTGATCACTATGAGATTTGAAAAGGTCTGTGCTCTGAAATGAGTCTTTGCCATCTTTTCTCTTATCCAGGGGGATTCCATGGAGCTGGAAATTTGGTGTCTAGAAATGAATGAAAAGTAAGTGCATTCTTCACAAATTCTTTGTGTTTGTAGTTTTTAGCTGATGGAATGGGTACATGTGATTAATCCATGGTGATCAATGAGCACGTACTGGCTGTGTGGCCAGGGGCACTTAAGAGGGAACTCCCCTCCTTGCCTAGAGCAGCAGTCAAACGGTTCTAACACCAGTGTCAAGAAAGTAAACTAGTAATACAATTCCTTCTTTCATTCTTCCACTACAACTAGTAGGCTTCTTCACATATAAGAATTCATAGTCTTGGTAATGCCAAAAGTTTTTAATATTGGAAAGATGTCTCTGTTTAGTAGAAGCTGCATGGCATTTTTCAGCAATTTCTTCTACAGCAGGTGACTAGGTTGAGCAGGACTCTTAGCTGGTTGGTCAGTACAGGTAGCCACACTGGACCTTTATTTATCGTTTTGGCAATAAAATTAAACAACTGCTCCAGACTAATTTTTATTTAAAATAAGCAACTGCAAACCAAAACAAGCAAGAACCCCAAACCTAGGCAACTTAGCTGGGGACAAAAGACTAGTTTTTTTTCCTTGTGTTCTCTAGGTGTGACAAAGAAATCAAGGTTTCATACACTGTATACAACAGGCTGTCTCTACTGCTGAAGTCTTTGCTTGCTATAACCAGAGTTACTCCAGCCTACAGACTCTCAAGGAAACAAGGCCATGAATATGTAATATTGTACAGGTAAAGCATAAATTCCCCATTTGAAATGCAAACAGCAGAGACTCTAGACATGCACAGTGTAGCTGCAAATGTAGTTAAAAATGGATGAGTAATAATAAAATCAAATTATTTGCATAGAACTACTAATGATCAGTGACAGAAAAAAACTTTGGTCTATGTATCACCTTATAGCCTTCACCTGAGCTATTGAAAGAAAAGCTAAGCACAGGCTGTGAAATGTTTACCTACCATGTTAGGAAGAGTAAAAAAAAAATTCTACATGCAATCCCTGGTTAAATTGCTTACTAGCATCCAATTGTTTGGTGTCTGGCCTGTGTTTGATAAATGCCTCTACATTGCACATAACTGCAATGTGTACTTTTGCAACATAGATACAGACTCTCTCCTGTAACTCCATTTTAAAGACGTGTCCTTAACTCCACTTCCTGTAGTTCTTGCAGTTTACTCATCCAAATATTGGGTTCAACTCTGTTTAGCCTGTGAGTCTGACTGGTTTGTGAATCATAGTTATCATCTTGGTTTTGGCTTTGAGAAAAGTTTTTGACATGTTTGCATAGCTAATTTATATGATTGTAAATCTCAGGTTTGTTATCATTTGCACAGTTGAGAACTCAAAAAGAAATTCCAGCCATTTTCTCATTTTTGCCTCCGTTGCTGACTTGGTGTGTACTTCAGAACAGGTCTCTTTACAGCACAATTAATCTTTTATGTTGCGTGATGAGCATCAGCTTTTAGACTCAGACCCATCTGTGAAGTTTGTATCACTTCACATTTTTGCTCTGAACTGTAGACTTAACTACAGAGGCTTAAAAAACATAAAGAGAAATTTCTGATTGGTCTACCATTTTCTTTTTCTCCTTTTTTTTTTTTTTTTTACGTGACCTATTCTTCTTCTGAAGTAGCTATAAGGGGTTTTGAGATGGGCATTCCAGCTATTTATTTGAGGGTTTCTTTTCCTGAAGAGGAAAAGTAGTTCCAGCCTTTCAACTCCCAAAATTAAATAAGAAACAAGGATACGTATAGCATTATGTCCCAGCTGAATCTAACAGCTTTTCTTTTTCCTTTTCCTTCAGGATATATTTTGGTGAAGTCCAGCTGAGTGGCTTGGGAGAAGGTATGATTAGACAACACATAAACAAGAGCAGAATTATGTTTCATTTTGACTACCTTTTGATTACTAATCCCAAGTACCATAAGGAAAATTAGTCTGAGGCTTACATATGCTTTTTGTCTGGATCTGCCAGTGCAGCCTTGTGTCACAAGGTGACAAGTATAATGGTGGTACTTGGACAAAGTCTTGGATGATCGCCATTTTGACTGTAGTGATACAGAACTGAAATAAGAATATGGAATTATGTTAAGGGGCAGGACTGGTAAAGGAGGTAGTGATCTACTGAGGAACAAGAAGCAATTCGGAACAATATTTTAGATCAAGAAGCCATGAAGCAACATCAGAAGTCTTGCAGGTGAAGCCTACCAGCAAGGCAACCTAGTGCTGCTGTTTTGTTACGGGTTCTATGTGTGTTTTTGGAGTTCAGATTGCAAGAGATAATGGAAACACTAATGAAATAAAATAATGTAACCTCAGAAAAAAGAGGTATGATCATAAATGATCAGTGAAACTGATAATTATTCCTTAACTTTACAGGTTTCCAGACAGTCCGTGTTGGAACAGTGGGTACCCCCGTGGGCACCATCACTTTGTCTTGTGCCTACAGAATCAACCTTGCTTTCATGTCAACCAGGTGAGAAACTGGGAGCATGTCAGAAACTGTTCTGCAGTGATTTACTGTTAAACCCCTCATATTCTGAGCCCCCAATCTTTCCCTTCTGCTTATCCTTTCCTGCTGAGATTCTCTTTCAAGAAGAACGCTCTCTCTCACGCTTAAGCCTTGCAGCAAGGGGAGTATTTGGGTAGCCCTGAGCCAAGCTCTAGAACTCCAAATTGTTGATGCATGCCTGAATCACAGGACTAAATTATAAAGATGCTCTGGTCCCATTGATAGACACAAAGGTCTTCTGTGAGGGCACCATGAATTGGGAAGAGTAGAGAGAAGAAGACAATAACACCATTGCTTGTTGCCTTGCAGGCAGTTTGAGAGGACCCCTCCTATCATGGGGATTATAATTGATCACTTTGTGGACCGTCCCTATCCCAGCTCTTCACCCATGCATCCCTGCAATTACAGGTGAGGAAATACTGAGTTGAAGTCATGGGCCATGGTAAAGGCATCCATTATGCCCAAATACAGAGCCTTTTCCACTATTTGTTGACAGCATGGGAAGAGACACTGGAGAATTAGTGTCAGTCATATTGGCATAGTTAAATGTGATGAAGGGTGACATTTTTCTCCTCACATTGAGTCACTGAGACTGAGTGCAGCAAGCTCCAGTATTTTTCCAAATTCTTCACAGAAGTACTTGGACACAAAGGATGTTTAATCTTGGCTGCCTTCAGGAAATTGAAAGTGTAATGGTTAATCCTGATGCAGAATTACAGAATGTTTCTAGATGAATGCATCCCTGGGTATTTCCACTGGGGGAAGATCAGTTTAATTTCTCTTTGGAGATGAGAGGTTTGTCTTCTCTGAAATGGATGTGAGGGCATTCATATTGGGACCAGTGGTGGTGTTTGACAATGTGTAAACACCAAAGCCAGTAGTACTGGCTGGTATAACAAAAACATTAGTTAGAAACACCTCTGTTACTTTACATGGGGTAGAAGAGAAACACCAAAGGAAAACTGATGTTTTCCCACTTTGTTTTCCTCAGTTCTGGCAAGTAGATGAGAGCCCTTCATAATTCTCCCTTCAATAACACCCAAATACTCTCAACCTCCCTGCAGTATTTGTCCCAGTGTGTTTTACTACTTGTTTGTGTTAAGGAATATTTCTGGTTAGAAAACTAGTCTTTTCTTGCTACTTTAGAGCTGGTGAGGACAATGGTGCAGTATACCCCTCAGTAGAAGATTCCCAAGAAGTGTGTACCACATCTTTTTCCACCTCTCCTCCATCTCAGGTAAGAGAGACCAGGCTCTTTTTACTTCTAGATAGAACAATTGTTGTCAGAATAGTTTGCCTATTCCTACATCAGCTATTGTGCAAACAGAAAGCTTCCTGCTGCTAATTAAAATTTAATGTGTGGGTTCTTGAGTAAAATCTACTGAAATTAGATACTAAATTCAACAAAATTCCAGGGGCCTAGAAAGACTGAATTATTGAGAAAGATTACAAGAGCCTACTCCTGTAGCTGGGTTGAGGTGTGCTTGAAGAGGATGTGTGAAGAAGCAGTGTACTTACACATTTTACATACCAATACTGCAAGAGGAGGAATCCAAGACACTGATGCCAGGCAACCTAAGCAGAAGTAACAGACTGACACTGAGAAAGAAACACTGAAATACCAGGAAAATGCTGGAGAAAGACAGAAAAAAAGAAAAAAGTTGTATTTGCTGGACCATCTAAAAGTAGTTGGGGCAAGAACAAGTATTGGGAAAAAAAAAATTGCCCATGCAAATTTAATTTAAGTTTCAATTTTAAAATAAATAGATAATGATTTCCTTTTGAATATAAAACTCCAGAAACTCCCAAGTTCTTTTACTGTCTTATGTATCTGACTCCACAGTTCTGTGTTTCAAAACACTTCAAAACAACTTGGCCAGAGTTGGAGTTGTCCTATCACTTTAAATACTCAGGGATTCCCCTGCCTTGTTGCACAGCCAAGAACAGATGGCTCTACTGACCTTTAAAGACAATCTAAAGACTCTCAATCTCTTCACTGTCAATGTGAAAACATGGAATGAAGTATAATTGGAATGCTGTTCCAAACTGAAAGAATTTGCTATGGGTCTTTCTCCTGCTTCAGAGGAATTAATATGCCTGGTTTAGCAGAATGTATTCTGCTGTATGAATGAGCTAGAAATGCACTTCTCTTAGGAAGCATTTTTGTGCCAAAGTGATTTCAGGTGACCAGGCATCAGGCAATGTTGAACTAATTAGCCAGCACTCACAGTAATTCTGATGGAATAAAGCTTTTCATATTCTGCAATATACAGTTCAGGAAATGAATTTGTGGCTGAATTGTGTCCTGTGTTTTCCTAAAGTGGGGTAAATACGAAAGATTTCATAAGGAAATCTCCAGTGGCTTGCTGATGCCAATATTACTTAACAGTAGTAGTGTATGTAACTACATTGAAGTTGACATTTCCCCAGGGGTCATGAAGCTTTACTGTCATTGAAGGGGAAAAGCTTTATGAAACCACTTGAAACTTGAGGATTCACATTAAGTATGAGCCTTTGTTCTTGCTTTTTCTGTGGCTCAGAGCTGCCATATGCTGTGCCCTTATTTGTAAAGCAACCGCCAGTCTTTGTTACCACAGTTAGAATTGTAAGGCTGCCTTGGCAGAGTGGACTTTAAATTAAAAGGGAAAGAAGAAGTTATTTTTTTTCCTCCAGCTTTCTATATGTCCTGCCCAGGTTAATGACTAGGAAAATACTAGGAACGGTGTGATTTTGTGGGCAAATTATGTGAATCTTTACCTGCCTTCTCCATAAAAGTGAGGCCTAACCTGTGTAATACAAAGAAATAGTTGTTACCTTCTCTGTGAGTTTGCATGTCTGTGTATGTGTGTTGTGAAGCAGCCCAAAATTCAGGAGAGTCTGGCCATGAGTAATACCCAGAAATGGAGCTGAAGCTTTCCTCAAAGTGAAAACCATCGGTAGGAAAATGACTGAGAGGAGGTGTGGGACTGAACCAGGTTTGGATTCCCCTTTTTGCATTAGCTCCTCTGAGAGACTGTTTACTTCTGGAGTTTTGCTCCTGTTGATGGAGTTCCTGCTTCATATCAGTGTGTTTGAATTGTAGTCTGGGTCCTCTTTATTCTAAGAGTGCAGCACAGACCTGCCAAGATGGAATCCCTCAGAAAGCTAGAGAATAGGGAGCATGGATGGATGGAGAGTGCTGAAATACAAGTCATATGTAAATTTAAAAAAAAAAAAAAAAAGTACTTTTTCTGGCACCTTGCTCAGCCTTCTCCTTGCAAATTGGCTGGTACCAATCATAATTAACTGTGGAACAGGGTCTCTGGGAATTACTTTCTGTCAGGGTAGACTGGAGTCTAAAATATTACCTGTGTTCAGTGGTTCACTCAGATTTTAAAACAGTCAGTTCTTTACAAAATGAATGTGCTTCTGGCAATACTGAGACTTCTGCTCTCTGTGTAGGTGTGGCTGATGCAGCCAAAACCTCTTCACTAGCATTCAGTTCATCCAACTCTTCATAATTCCTCTCTGAAGTCCTTCTCTCTCTCTTTCTCTCTCCCCCCTCACTCTCTCTTTTCCTTGTTCCCTCTGTTTGTCTGTGTCTGTGCACAGTGTGTTTTTACTGTCACAAAGGCACATTTTCAGACCCCTCCTCCTGTGGTGACGGACACCTTGAAGGTCCCAGTGATGGGACTGGCCTTTTCACATCAAGTGAGTTGTCAATAGAATATGCTCTACATGGCCAGAATATGAGTTTCTGGTATGACAAAACCAATACAGGAAAATACAAATTTGACAGTGTGGAGTGTTTGTTGTTTATGGGAAAGACTGGTGAACCCACAATGAGCCAGGCACTTCGCTGAGACCAGCTTCTTAAATGCCTTTGCAGATAAAGGTCTCCCAAAGACAGGACAAGCACCCCTAAAAACACAACAGCTGTCAAGGATTGTTAGTGAAAGACACAAGTAGTAAGGCACAATTCTGAGTGTTTCTGTTAACAGCCAGTGTCCCTAGAACCTGTACAGTCAATAGAGCTCCCCTCAGCTTAACTAGCCTCGTGAATGCAAGTGCTGTTCCTCATTTTGATCCCCGTAAAGGACATCAGCTTTGGTGCTGCTGGAGCTCATGCTGAGCTCTGGAAGAAATGTTCCTCTTGAGATCAGGCAAGTCAAAACAGGGAAGTTTTATCTAACCCGACCATGTAGATTTCTACCTGGGATGTATAAGGAATTTCTCCTGGGTTTCACTGCTCCCAACACTTAATTCCTAAAGCAATCTCACAAGGGTTAGCTTCCCAGTTATCTTTACCTGGCACATTTATGGGACCGTGTATTCTTTCACTGAAGCTATTTGAATAGCTCTGGAAGATCAGCTGTTTTAATTTGCAATGGGAGTAGGTTCAAACAGTCGATAATGAAGTTGTTTGGGGATGAAAAAGTATCGAATATGAGCTCTTTAGTAAGTTCACGATGGCATTCATGCATCTGGCCAGTGTCAACCCGCTACACCAGTATTTGAAATAGGCCTGTAGAGCAGAGCTTCCCTGAGACTGGATGTCAGTCATACCTTGCACAGCTTCCTCATACATGTGTAGGAAGCCAATCTTGTTTTCCTGTCAAGGCCCAGACTTAGTCCCCTGGACTACTGTCAAGTAGTCCTCATAGCAATAAGAATTTTTTAGAACAATAACCTAGCTTATTGATTCCAGTGAAAACCTAGCATCCTTCTGCCAGCCTGAAATGACTTTTCCTGTTCCTGTGACTGGTGATTATTCAGGCTGTGGGGCATTCCCCTTCCCTTTCCTCTCTCCTCTCCCTTTGCCCTTGTTTTTTCTCTTCTTTCTTAGCTTTCCAGCTCTCGTCTTTCCTATCAGCCTGCTGCCCTGGGAGTTGGATCAGCTGACATGGGGTATCCTGTACTCTTTGCTGGTGGCTTGAATGCTGCACACCCTCACCAGGTACTTGTAGAGAGTAGAACCAGCGTGGCTGGCATTGCAGCCATTTGTGTCACTTGTACACCCGAGAGAGGCACTGAAACTAGTGCATGCATTGGTGTCCTGTCAGGAATGGAAAGAACCTAAAGTAAATACAGAGAAAGCACAAATTCCACAGGAGTTGGGAATTAGCTCCTCCGCATCCCTGACTTAAATGGGGTATGGGGTCATGTGGAAAAACTATACCAGGAGAGCAGGCACGAGACCTGTTTGTCTGCACCAGCTTGTCACTGATTCCAAATGTTGCCTGTCTTACAGAGCTGCTGCCCCTGTAGCTGTGCAAGCACAGTTCTGTAGGCTAGACATAGAATACACTGACAGTTCATATTGACATGGTTACTCTGGTTTATCAGACAAATAAGCCAAATTGTCAGAAGTCTTTTTCTGCTTGTGATACTGGTGTTACACCAGTTTTGCTGACACAATATTCATAAAATAAAATAATTTCAGTTGGAATGGTCCTACAGCGAGCATTTAATCCACCTGCCTGGACCAGTTCAGGCTGGCCAAGTTAAAGCCTGGCATTAAGGCAATTGTCCAAATGCTTCTTAAAAACTGACAGCTTGGGGCATTGACCACCTCTCCAGTACTAGAACATAAACACTGTTCCAGTTTTTGACCACCCTCTTGGCAAAGAAATACTTCCTAATGTCCAGTCTAAGCCTCCCCTGGTGCAGCTTCAAACTACTCCCATGCATCCTATCACTGGATGCCAGGGAGAAGAGATCCGCACCTCCTTGTCCACTTCCCCTTCTCTTGAAGCTGTAGGGAGCCTGGGGTTGTAGAAGAGGATATAAGTTTTCTTTCCTCCATTCCTACCCATGAAGCAGAGGACTTACAGCCAGAGAACTCTGCACTGTGATACAGGCCTGAAGTGGAGAGGAGTAGAGTAGAAAGGGAGTAAAAAATTAATTTGTATTGTGATAATCCAATCTTACATCTCCCCGAGGCTTACAGGGGCTAGAGCCCAGTCATATACCAAAACCCCCCACAACTTATGCCCAGTGTGCTGGAATCTGCTTTGTATTGCACTGTGGTGTTGGTTTGATTTTGAGGTCTCTTATCTCGACTGTTCCTTTCTATCTCAGTTGATTGGTCCAGGCAAAGAAGGGGGAGTTCCCCCAGTTCCTAGCCAGCCAGCACATGGCACTCAAGCTGACCAAGAGAGGATGTGCACCCCGCTGGATGGAGTCCATTACTCAGCAGCTACTCCCTCTAGCAGGTAGGTTGGTTTTAGATGATCCACCACTTTTGCTAACCCATTTATAAGCCGACTAAGATAAAACTTCTTGTTTCCCCTTTTTATCTATTGTTCATAGCATAACTATTGTGTTTCCATCCTTCAAATCAACTTACAGCTTTATCTGATTGGAGCTTTTTCAGCCTTTCTCCAAACAATGATCTTACCCATCCATTTAAGCATCCTAGTCCATGTAATATCCTTCTTCTATGTAATGTATCTTCTATGTCAACTTTATTGTCAATTTTATATTTTTTTCAATCTTTCTGCTGGTTTTGCTGTTTGTAAAACAAGATGCAGTATGTTCACAAATGAGTCTTAAATTCTCTAGAGACTCAATGTGTGTTGTTACCAAAGCCAGTTGTAGTTACCATAAATGTTTACCATTTTAGTAAAGAAACTTCAGGCACAAAGGTACTTAAAAGGAAACAATGCAACCTCAAACTGTCCTAAATCAACTCCCTCACAGCTAATTAAATCCTTCTGATTTTTTGATTACCATATTTATTTCTTGAGAAATTTCTCTTGGGGTCACATAGCTGTGAGTCACAGAGATTTTACTCTGGAGAAACCAAAACTCAGTTGCACTAGGATTTTCTTGGGCATACTATCTAGGTAATCCTCTTTCCATGGGACAAACCTGGGTTTTTTGTTTTAAAGTTCTGAATACTTGTGGTAGGAAAAATATCAAAACAAATAAGTCATGGAAGTACCTAATAGCCATGGAGTGTATTAATCATACTGGGAGTGGCTGTTGTGAGGTACCAGACTGCTGCATTTGTAAACTGAGTGACAGATATAATTGTGGTTCTTGCCTTCACCTCATGAGAGATCTGTGAGTGCTGTGTCACTGAGAAAATAGTAGTGAGGAACAGGAATTGCTATGAACACACAAGCTGAAAGTCCATTTCCCAGAAGAAAAGCCTATTTCAGCAACTTTACGTTCAACTAAACAGTTTTTGTCCAGCTTTAAACAAAAATCTGATTCCACAAGTGTCCACTTTCCTTTTGTGCTCCTGACTGAGGAGGAAGGTATGGTACAAGGACAGATTTCTGTTGTCCTTCTTCCAATACTAGGAGTAAACCAAGAAAAATTAAGGAGTCTCATAAAGAATGTTACTTATCTACCCTGTTTGTGTCAGGTGGCACTAATTATGTGTTTTCTTCCCCCCAGTGAGGACACAGAAACAGTATCCAACAGCAGCGAAGGAAAGTGTGGCTCCCCACATGACCTTTTGGAGACTATCTTTGTCCGGAAGGTGGGAGCTTTTGTCAACAAACCCATTAACCAGGTAATGAGCAGTAGATCTTCTCAGAGAGCACCATAACACCCTTCTTTTCCCATCTGTTCGTACATAGAGGAGCAAAAAGCACCCCAATGCCAGGGCAACCTCAGAGACTGAGAGTGCATATTTCTGCCTGCTGCATTTCCCTACAAGGTTTTGCCAAGGCATATTTTGGTTTTCGTAAAATCCTTTTGGGATGTGACAGCCATTGAATTTGCTCCACTTTGTCAACACCTTATTTGAGAATAGAAGACTTGATACTCCACTTGGGTCTCACAATGGTCTGCCACTGCCACAGGTCCATAAACGAGGAAAGCTGGTAGCAAGCCTCCCTTCCTTGAAGGAATGTGCAGTAGACCAGTTCATCACTAGAAGCAAGCATTTAAGTTCAGCTAGGGGAGCTTAGAGATCTTAGTTCCTAGGGCTGCAGTTCCAGGCCTTTTGGATGAAGGAAGGAGAATTGTTTCAATTTGTAGCAATTCATTAATCCTTCCCTATATTATACAAGGTACCTATAGAAGCAATCCCACCTCAAGTATGTATCTGCATTAGGTCAACTGAGTATCATCTCTGCATTTCATTCCTTTTAAATGAGGTTGTCAACCTCCTGCCTAACTGCTGACCTGATTTGGGCCGTTTTTAGCTGGCCTGACAAACACGTTCAATATCCTTTTCTGTGCCGGGTAAGCAGAGCATCTTAGTGAAATTCTGTTTGCTAAATCTCCTCAGGTGACCATGGCCAACTTAGACATTCCTTTTGCCATGTTTGCTCCCAAGAATGTTGAGCTGGAAGATAACGACCCCATGGTAAGACTCTTCCAGAGGTATATGTGCCTTCTGAGCATCCCTTATGCAAACATCCATGCTGTTCTCTGCCCTGAATACACTTTGGTTTTGGAGAAAATAACTAGTTATTCAGATTTGTTTGGTTTCATGACGTCTCTTGTGTTGAATCTTGGGCTCTCTAAACATGCAAATAACAGCATGTGTTTGCTGCCCCTGCTCTAGTTAATGTTTATTGTCCAACCTCCTAACCAGCCCCACACTGCCAAAGTACACAGACAGACATGACTGTAAGATCAGTACTCACCGGCTTTGATTTCTTGGGCAGGTCAATCCTCCTGCATCCCCAGAAACGGAATCTCCTCTCCAAGGCAGCTTACACTCGGAGGGCTCCAGTGGCAGCAGCACAGGGAACACCCATGATGACTTTGTTATGATCGACTTTGTAAGTGCCCTCATCAGAGCTACACAACACCTGCACCTTAGGTGGGCTTCACGTGCTGGTGCGATGGCAAATGATGTCAGAGTAGTTTTCAGTGGGAGTGGAAAAGACACATCATTCACAGTGCCACACTAGGGTGTGACAGTCCCAGAACTGCAAAGACACTGGTACCAGGAATCAGCAGTTACAAATTAAATACCATTTCAGTTCTCTACTAACATCTGGGCTTGGCATCCTCTCTCTTAGTACCTAGAGGAGCCAAATTCCAAAGAAATGTTTTCTTCCAACTGCTCAAGTGATATTGTGATATCAAGTGATACTGGCTGTTGCCAACATGCATTATTGCAGCAATGGTTGTAATGCCAAGATGTTTACTGATAGCAGGTAATGTGTTTACCTGAGATTATAACAAAAGGGAAGCCAGTGTCTGGGAATTAACAGCAGTGTCTTTGGTTCTAGAAACCAGCATTTTCAAAAGATGACATTCTTCCGATGGACCTGGGGACATTTTACCGTGAATTTCAGAACCCCCCTCAACTTAGCAGCCTCTCCATTGACATTGGAGCACAGTCCATGGCAGAGGATTTGGTATGGAACCCTGAAATCTGTTTGTGGGAATCATATGTACTTTATTAATGCTCTCCCTATTCTTAATTTGAAAAAAGTATCTTCATAGAATTGTAGAATAGTTTGGGTTGGAAGGAACCTTTCAAGGTCATCTACTCCAACCCCTCTACAATGAGCAGGGACATCTTCAACTAAACCAGGTTGCTCAGCCTCATCTAACTGGCCTAGATTATTTCCATGGATGGAGCATCCACCACTTCTCTAGGCAGCCTGTTAAGAGTTTTTCACCAGCTTCATAAAAAAATTCTCTCTTCTTTCTAGTGTTAATCTACTCTCTTTCAATTTAAAACCATTGCCCCTTGTCCTATCACAACAGCCCCTGCTATAAAGTCTGTTCCCATTTTTCTTATCAGTCCTAAAAAGCCACAATAAGGTCTCCTCAGAGCCTTCACATCTCCAGGCTAATGACCCCAAATCTCTCAGCCTGTCTTAACAGGAGAGGTGCTCCAGCCCTGTGATCATTTTTGTGGCCCTCCTCTGGACCCACTCTAACAAGCCCCATGTCTTTCCTATACTTTTTAGAAAAGAGACCTTGCCCAAAGAGAGTCCAACACAAATATATTCCAAAAAATGCAGGTTTGTAGCACACCTGAGCCTCTGAAACCAGTGTGTTTGTCTTGAAGCTGAAGGCTGCTGCAGCATGCTTGCTCTGGTTGTCATTGAAACCCCCCCCCAAACTAATCCTGCCTCTGGGATGTCTCACCTGGTGGTAAATCAGGCCTGACTTTGCAGCGTGAGCAGAGTTGGAGTTCTGGTGTGGCTGGTGAAAGTCATGTCTGGGTGAATGCTCTATTAGGCTCTCTGGCATTGTACCATACTCTGGAGAAAAATGAAAACCAGAGTCTGAGAGCAGCAAGTGACTTGATGAAGACAGTGATGTGAGTGGGTTATTGTGCTGCAGCTGGTGGGGATTGCACAAGGTGAGGCCCTAGTGCACCTCCTGTTCCTGCAGAACAAACAGACTCTGGGCAGAGTGCCCTTCTCAGGGTCACTTGCTGGATGCTGCCAGAGGGCTCCTGGTTTTGTGCACGTAAAAAGATGAACCCAGAGCACTGGCAAGGGATTGCATGATTCAGAAACAGTTTTTTTTTTTTCCTAGTGTGTTTAGAATTTCCTTCTGTTTGCTGTGAATGAGCCCTGATCCGCACCTTTCCTTACCCTTCCAGGATTCGTTACCAGAGAAGCTGGCAGTCCACGAGAAAAACGTCAAAGAATTTGATGCTTTTGTGGAAACCTTACAGTGAAGCTGTTTCCCAGTTCCATTGCAGTAATTCTTTCTCCTCGAGGCATCCTGGAGATGACATCAACAAATATCTCTAGTGCCCCTGCTCTGCCTTTTGTTCACATTGACTAGTTCCTTCCATCAAGTGAGCTTTCTTCTCTCTCTTCAATGATATCTTTATGACAGATAACGCTCATCTGCTGATTCTCCTCAACTTTTCCACCACATAGTTCTGGACTGCTTTTCCTGCTCACAGTCAGTTTTAAGACTTCAGTAGGAACACAGGAAGTCAAACTCCAGTGTATGAAAACTTACTCTCTCCTCAGTTTGTGTTCTGTATGGAGGGGCTTTGTGGAAAGTTGCCATATGCTTCCTCCAAGGGTCCTATGGTGTAAGTTCCCTAGGTAGAGCTTCTTGCTAACAGACGTTTTCCTACAGTCTCTGATCCTGTTAGAGCATAGAAAGCTTTGGTTTATTTCCAGGAGCTGTGAGTTCAGCAAATTCAACTGTTTGAAGTCCAGGACATCCATTCCACAGAATTGGGCATTTCATCCTGACTTCAGAGTGCGTGCTTGGAGCCCAGGGAGACACATCAGCTTTGGGACCTGCATAATAAAAGTTACCTTTGTTTCCCTGCTTCTAAGGAACTGGGTCTCTGGGTCTCTACACAGTGATTTTGTGCAAGGCCCAGTTAGGTGGCTGATAAGCAGGAGTGAAACGACAGGAATGCTTTCCACATTTCCTTCCCGAGTGCACTGACACTCGGCCATGCTGAGTTTAACAGTGTTGACTGTTGGCAAGCCTGCACGTAGCAGCTGTGATGATGCTGAATTCATAGTCTTTGCTTCTGAAACATAATTGTAAATACTAGGAATCCTATTTCTTTAGGGTTATGTAACTAGGAGTCTTAGTACAAGATTTTTTCCTCTAATACTTGCAAGCCTTCCTGCTTTATGGTTAATATATGATCTTAAGAATTAAAAAATATTTATTGCTTTTAAAGAAACTTATATTTAAAAGATATTCTGTTTTCATGTTATAGTGCGGGTTATTCTGTCCTCATCACTGCAGAGAGCAAGTGTGCCATGGAACCCTGGCCAGTGAGACTGGTCTCTTTGCAGGAAAATATCCAAGATATTTATTTTCTAAGACAGTCTTGATTAATATTATACTCTGTTTTGGGGACTGTGTGTCCACTGCATCCAGTCAGGGTTCACTGATAGAATGAAATGCACACATCAGTGGAATAGAATGGCAGGGACTTGGTAAAAAGCTGTTTTCTGATAGGCATGGATGAATTTGTAGTGTTCTTTGGCCATTCAGAAGGCAGCTTCTTCAAAGAAGCACACTTTCTTGGGAAGCTTATGGTACTTTTTAATCAGCTGGCTTTTGAGTAGCTGAAATTTTATTTTTGTAATAATCCGGCCATTGACAGTATGACTGCCTGGCATTGCTCTATGGGTGATTTGGCTGTTGCTTGTCTTCTGCCTCATGTAAGGATGGAAGGAGAAAAAGTGACACTAAACAGAAGCTTGGATAAGGTGGGTTTTCTTGTGGTTCTCTCCTCCTCCCCCGTGTAACTGGAGTGAGCAACTGCAAGACGCCTTACTGTCCAAAACCACTTTCCCCCTTCTTTCTTTTAAGTGGAGTTGTGTTGCTTGAGTACTGAGAAATCATCTTCAGTTCCTCAGAGTGGCTGAGTAACCAGCCTTCTAGCTGGTGTAATGTGGCAGCTTCTTCAGCTTAGCTGCATTCCTAGTTTGAAGAGATTGCCCGCAGCTGATAGGGGAATCCCAGCTCCACTCTGGAACACTATTTCTATGCCACTGCTGGAGCAAGGAGCCAAAATCAGAACAGAGCTAACTGTAAGGCCAGAGCAATGCAATACTTTGAACTTTATGAGATTTTTTTGTTGAGAGATGTGTTTGGTGGGAGGCCTTTTTTAAGTTCTAAAACTCCAGGTAAGGGCTTCCTTGAAGGAAAGTTACCCACCAGAACTTTTTTATTTTACTCAACCAATTCAACTTTTTAGCAACCTCAATTGAAAACTGCTTTGTCAGTGCAAAGTAAGATGCACAAACACTTAAGAAAGCTTCCAAGATTAAACAGTTTATAACACGGCTTTAGTTACATAGGCTGTAATAAACACTTGATCCCTATCCAAGTGCCACCTTGTTTCACAGGTTGAAAGGGTCGCAGAAGGGTGCAGAAACACAGGGAATTAACGAATCAACTGCCACACACCTGTGCAGGAAGTTGGTCTGCCACTTGTAGGAAGTAGCTCATAGATAGGTGGTTGTCACCTGTAGTCTCTAAAGTGATACTATCTGGGCTGCAAAGCAGCAGAGATGAGGCAAAGTGCTGGTTCACACCGTATGAATAGAGAACAATCGAGGTTAAACTTCATCTAGCCAGAACTCCTGCTGAGCTGCTCTTCTGAGCTGTGGAGCTGGCAGGGAGCACTGCTGTTCTTGTTAATCCTACCCAGGAGGCCAGGGTTTGTACTTGTGCTCCTTTATTGATGAAGTTCCTAATATGGCTGCAGCTCTCACATCTCATAAGGCAGAATGTCACTGTGGCATATTTTCTTCCCTGCAAAAGGCTAGAAAATTGCCTATATAAGCTGCTAGTGTTGAGCTGGATGGCCATAGCAATAAGAGATTCTCCAGAGATGAGTTACCTGCCTCTTCTCTGGACAGTCCCCAGTTTCAACACACAGTTGCTACATGTAGGCTCTGAGTTCCCTGACCACTGCACAAATGCTCTGCTTCAGTAAAGATCTAGCTGCTGCTGCTGGGGCCTGCCACAGATTGTGTTTTGAAGGCTGTTTATTTTAGCAGCTCTCTGCTCAACTCAACAGCAAGGACAGTATGTATGTAGCTGCTGATTTACAGATACTTTGGGTGGAGGGGAAGGCTCCTCAAGTCTATTGTTTTGGAAAGTCTCCGGTGTACTTCAAGTATTCAAAGAATTTCCAATAAAACTTTTATGTAAGCAACACTCTGCATTTTTCTCTGTGTACCAACAGGTCTGGGACAGTCCCAGGCTCATGCTTGTTTTCCTCCAGAAAACAGGAGGGTCAGGGGACTGTCGGTGAATGCACGACAGAGCAGGTTACTGCCTCCATCAGAGAGGGCAAAATGGACTGGTGCATTACAGTTGGAGCAGTCAGTGGGATCCCACTGAGATCAACCTACTGGAAGGAGAGTGAGGGACAGACAGGACAGGTGGCTGGAGGTGGGAGGAACAGTCATAGTCATACAGTGTTTGACCCTGCTACCTCACCAGTGAATTGGGAAATGGAAATATTGACTTGTCTCCAGAGGGTGGGAAAAGAGGGAAAAAATATACCCACAGAATTTGCATTGTACATGGCTGCTACATGGAAAGCATAGCAATGTTTTGAGTTGACAGGAGAGACAGCAGAGACTAGTAAAATACAGAAAGAATAACCAAACTTAACAGACGTTTCTAGTATTGATAAAAGTTAACCCTGTATAACACACAATGCCAGGTATGGTGCCAATGCCTTCCCTTTAAAGGAAAGACAAGATTATAAAAATCTGTGTACTAACAACAACTGCTGATTTAAACTTCAGTGTAAAGGGTGTCTGGTTATTATAACAAAAGACACAGTGGATAAAATGGCAGGAAGGGGTGGGGGTGGAATTACTCTCTATTAGAAACTTCTATGAAGGGAATATTCCAGCTTGGAATACAAGGATAACTAATAAAAGCAATCTTTTCTTAATCACATCTTTAGATGGTAAACTGAGCATCCTACTGCAATGTTATGGATACCAATCTCTATATGCGCGTATGCATGTGTATTTATGAGTGTCATTTCATGAACTTCAAAATACACAGTACAGTGTCAAAACTCACAGAAACCATCCTGCAGGACCTGGGGCTTACTACAGGGCTTTCACTATTTACACCATGTCACCAGTAAGACAAGGGATTGGAAAAACCATCAGCAAATAAGTAATCACAACAGAATGATTAATCACCTAAGTCATGAACAATTAAATACCATCACCTTGTAAGCCTACTGTATGTACTTATAAAAAATATTCTCAGAATAGTGTCCATAAAGCCAGGGGGCAGCTACGCATGAGAACATGTCCAGTTGCAATGGTGTTCACAATGCATTCAGTACTGCCCATGGGTGCACATAATGTAGGTCCTGCCAGTGCCAGCTCCCTGTCAGGGACAGATGCACCTGCTCTCCAGCTCCTCTAAGCTGATGTTGCTACAGAACAATGCCAGGCAGGTCACTGTCACAAAGCCCTGAGTCAGAACCGGCTGCTACACTGACAGGAGGTTTGAGATCTTGCTGTATAGTTGGCATGTTAACCACACCGCCCCCATTACAGGGGCCATGCCAACATGCAGAAGGGGAACTGGCAACACTGAGAAGCCCTTAACTGGACAGTTCATTAATAGTAAAAAATGACAAAGCAGTGCACAGTTTAGACATGCAAGTGTTGACATCAGCATCAACATATCACCCTGACACATCACTGCTGACATCCCAGCAGTCAGGCTACTGCCCAATGCTGATGGTTTGAGCTCCAGCATTCTCCATTCTACTCCTAAGTCTTGCAACCTAGCCAAAAAGCTTACTGATGTAACAGGCAAATTGCACTCTTTAGGAAAAGGTAGTGAACTGAATATGGATCAAGGGGAGTGTGGTGGTCCTAACCACACTACTGTTCATCAAGTTAGGAATCCACATACATAGAAATGAGGAGGTGCAGGCTTCTGCTGCATCACCTGGCCACGGGATAAACTTAGCCAGCTAATCCTAAGGTGGCTCCCACTTGACACCCTTGGCAATCATAGGCAGACTGCTCATCATGACAGGAAGATGATAATATGGAAGAACAGCTCTCTTCAGGAAAGAGCCAAATCTGTACTACTTCATTTTTGTTTTAACTCTGTTTCCAGCCCAAGGCTCCTGCAAACTAGTATTTCTGCAGAGTTACTCACATAGGAGGTATTTCATGCTTGCTTTCCTCCCTTGCAGCATGGTTGTAGTTGGCAGCATAGACAGCCTTACCTGTTTCTTGCTGACGTGCCACTGCTGCTACCACTTGACAGACATACATGGATCTGAGATTACGTTTTGATTTTTATTGAAATACAAAAAGTGCAAACTGTGAAATACAAGATTGGTGCAGATTAAAAGAAAATAAACAGTGTGAACCATGAAAACCCAGGCCTGCAGCTGATGAACATCAACAAAGAAGAAGGCAGGGAATGCCAGCAACAAAAGCAAAGCCGAAATTTTTGCACAGGAGCCCCTGTGCATAAAAAAGGAAACTGGGACCAAACTGGCCCTTGGCTCTCTCATGTTAGCACAGAAGGCATCTGGATGGCCCCAGACCCTGTGCACCACCCAAAAGCTGTGGTGTCAGTTCACAGGTTGGGCCAGGGAGTGATCAGAGGCCATTAAGACAGCAGGAGGCTTAGCAGAGGGGAATGTTCTAGGTGCTAAAAGCAGGAGGTCGATGCAGAACAAGAACCCCCACAGGAAGAAATGCCTAATAGCTAACCTGAAAGGTAAGCCAGGGAAGAGACCCTTGGGGAGCTCTATAGCAAAGAGAAAACCAGCACAGACCAGCACCTTAATCGTATACCACCCCCAACCTGTGACAAGGCAGAGAAACCCAGCCCAGCCAGCACCCTGCCCATGTGAGGAGGGAATTTAATCCCCTGGCCTTGGCAGGTGCAGGCTCTGGTGACCACTCATTTGACACAGGCTGCAGACAGGCCCGGGCCAGTTCCTTGCTCAGATCACAGGAGGAATATTTCAATACAAGGCATTCAGGAAAACAGACTGCAAAAGCAACCCTGGTTACTGTGCCTGCTCCAGGGCCCTCAGCAGCTCCAGCACAAGGAGCAGCAGAGGAAAAGAGGATATTTACAGTGGGTCCCTTCCAGGATTTGCAAGCACTTTTCCACCATGAGCAGTAGCAGTTCCCTGAACACTCTCCGAATCTGCTCCCTGCAGGCACTGAACTGGAGCAGGCTTTTATCCCTGCCTGCAGGGGATGAATCAGCCTCTATTTTGCTAAAAAAGGAAATGTCATTTCAAGAATTCACTAAAAAAAACCCCAACCCTAAATCCCAAAAAAAACCTAAAATAAACCACCCAACTCCAGCCAGAACTCAAGACACTTGCAGTATCCCCCACTTTCCCCCTGGACAGGAGCTACGCCAGCACTGCTCCTCTGGTTACTGGGCAGGGAACAGTCCTTGCTGCTCTGCAAGGCCAGAACACGCCACCTTCCCCAGAGAGTGCACAGGGCCAGGCCTCATGCATGCAGGCACTTGGATTCCTGGTTGCTGAGCTTGGGTGTTTGCCCCAGAAGTTAGCTGGGCTTGCCTTTCCTCTAGGGAGATGAAGGTGAAGCCAGTGTCAGCTGCAGATACAGTCAGAGCACCAAGTCTCCTTCTCCCCCTAACAAAGCCTCCACAGAGGAGGACACCCTGCAGGGAAAGAGGGGCTGCACTGGGCTCCCTCAGCCTCCACAGCCTTGCCCCTAAACTAGGCCAAGTACAGCTCTCTCCACACTAGTCCACCTCAGACTACTCCTCCACAGCATATCAGCCCTGCTAACTCACTCCAGAAGAGATCACAGATGAATTAGGAGCAGATTATCTCTCCCTCCAAAATATTTACTTAGTTACTGCTGTGAATTGTTCAGGATTAAACAATTCATATCCTAGCCAAACAGGGAAGGCTCCTACTCTTGGAAGACTGAGACTTGAAGAAGTCAGCAGCCTAGTAGCCTTCATAGGGCAAAGTCTCCCAGTATCTAGAAAGGATCAGATCCAGTGCTATCTTAGAACATCTCTTGCTTCAGTCTTAGTAATGCTCACTTTCTTGTTCACTGCTCACACCCACATGTTGGTGTGCCTCCTCCAAGCCACCTGGCTGGACCTGCGCTGTGCTGCCTTGCGGAGCTGCCTGTGTTTGTACCCATCCCCATTCCAGAGTTTAGCAAAAAGAGCAATCTCCTTAATTCCTACAGCAGATGCCACTTAGATTACAACAGGGGCACCAACCCTTGGTCAGCGTTTAAAGGCAGGCTAAAGTATTACAAAAAAGCAAATTCTATTTAGCATCCAGTAGCTTTTAAAAAAACAGTTCTGCTTGGTCCACAAGATTTGTCCCTGTGGCCAGATGCAGCAGAGGTCTGGCCCAGGCACACAGGGCACAAGATACAAAGATAAATCACACCAGTGAAGTAAGGCTAGAAGCTCCCTCCTAAAACCCTGACAGGCCCAGGCTCAGGAGAAGGATCTCTTTTAGCTCAGGTAATGGGAATGAGGCAACCCAAACCCAACAGAGATGCTATAACAGTATCACAGCTGCTCCAGGGAGGTGCCAGGACCACCCCACTCTGAGCCTGCCTTGCAGAGAACACAATCTCTCCAGCTGTGCACAGGGCATACAGGATACATCTGAGCAGATGGCAGGGTGGAAGGTATGAAGGCAGGAGGAGACACAGCAAAGACCCTTGGCATGGAATAGATGTTCCCTCACAGCTTTGGCACATGAGTGCTCAGCACCTGAGCAGAAATTTGTAATCCAGGTCTGGTGCACTCCATGGTGAGGGTTAGCCCCAGTCCCCAGACCTTCCCTCAAGGCCATGCTCTCTGTTACACTGTGGTGGGGAAAGTTGTGCTCAAAAAGACAACGAACTAGTCAAGGCAGTCTGTGCCAGTCAGCACACATACATATGCCAGAAGAGGAGGCTTTGTGCTGCTGCCAGGACAGATGGTGATTCTCGTGGTATTTAGCATCTCAGTGCCACCAGGGCACTCACTTCTGCCATTCAGACTCACCAGCTGTCAAAGGGTCACAGCTGGCCTGCATGCACAGCCAGGCCTGGCATGAACCTTCCCAGCCAGGCTGGAAATGCTGCTGGAGGGACAAACACACCTGAGCTGGATAACTACGGGAGGCAATCACCCACTACAGTCCAGCAAACACTGAGTAGTACCTGGAGTGGGTGACCCCAGAGGAGCTGGGCTTTGGACTAAACTCATCTTCATTGTTCTGGAGTCTGACAGGTAACACAGCCCATTGCCATGAGCCTGTCCTTCACCTGCCAAAAGCAGGGGGTCTAGAGTGGTGTTTACAAGTGCAGGACATGCTGCTACCTGAAGCACAAGGGCTCCCCTGGGGAAAGGCAGGATGCATGTTCAGTGCTGAGAAATGGCACTCACAGTAAGAATGTCTCCATCACAAAACCCAGCAAGCCCACCCTATCCCAGACAGCCCAGCTGAGACAAGGAGGGGTGAGCTGGGGCTATTGGGAGCTTGAACAAAAAGATCTGTGCTAAGGAAGGGACCAGGAGGGCAGAAAAATTGCATATAAGGGGAGGAGGAAAGGAAGGCAGGTCATCTGATAGGGCAGAAGACTGGTGATGAGCCCTGGAGGAGCTGCACAGGTGGGTTAGGACTCCAGTCTCGGCAGCTGGGAGACCAGCTCCCCTGCCCATCCAGAGCTGCAGGTCTCCTGCTCACTTACTTGCACACTTTCACCATCATCTCCACAGCCCTCACTCTGCTCATCACCCAGAAGATCAATGGTCCCTTTGTACTGGAGACAGCTTGGTCACAGCTCCAAGACAAAGAAGGGGGAAGCTGGGCACAGTGTGCAGGTGTGTGCTGGCCTGGATTCAGGCCTCTGCAGCCTCAAACAGCTCCTTCTGGTGGTCCAGCAGGAATTTGGTAAAGGTATTGATGGGATTGATGGCTTTTAGAGTGATGGCCACATCTTTGGCCCAGAGCAGATTTGGGCCAAACACAACTGCCAAGTTGGTGTTTGTCATCTTGTTTCTGTCGCTGTGAGCGGAGACCTATGTGGGAAGGAAAGAGACCACTGTGAATCCTACAGAATAGCACAGCAGCTGCCCTCTACCATCCCCAAAACCAGAGCTGACAGACTCCCAGAGAAAATGAGAGGAGAAAAGCTGGCCAGGCCATTTCATAACAACAGGACCAAGAGCACGGTCAGATAATATCTTTACAAGTCCAGATCACCACTCATGATCTTCCCTCTTGCTTGAATGACCTTGCAGTGCCTTTCTTGGCAGCAGTAAGTGCTGTAAAGCAGATCTGATACCCCTCTTCTACTCAGCTACTCTGTAGTTCTACCTCCACTCTAGGGAGCTGTCAGCCTCCCTGGTACAGACCAGGCTGTATTACCTGCATCTTTCAGGCTGAAGGCCTGCATGCCCCTCTCAGCGTTAGGACAAGCAAATGCTTAGGCTAGCGCTCACCTGCACCAGAAAGGCTGTCAGTAAACGGAGCACTTGGTAGTTTTCTTCTGGCAAATCCTGGAGCGCTTTGCGAACAACATCCACACGTTTCACCTCCTCCACATCTAAAAATCAAGAGAGATGGGACAATCCTCAGCACCCATCCCAATGAAAGCACTGTTGGCAGTCACCAGGTATCCCATGCATGTCCCCACTACGACATCTTTGCCCTTAGCCAGTGCAACATTCAGGGAGTAGCACACTTGTTACAACTCACTCTGGAAGCTGACAACATGACTGTAGAGGCCAAAAGTGAGGAGGGGCTCAGGCAGCTCCCTCAAGAAGGTCTTGAGAATCACAGCAGGGAGATGGACATCTTCATATTCCTGGAAATCTACAGGCACACCTGAGAAAGTAGAGCAGAGACTCAGTGCTCACTGGCCAAAGCAGCACATCCTCCAGAGAAAGGACAGGACATGATGGTCAGAGCTCAAAATTAAGGAAGGGGTATTTTAAAGAACACAGAATCCTGAAGTACCACATCTTCTAGCAGAGTGGAAAAATATGTATCAAAATCACATACAAAGCAGTGCTGAATCCAGCACTACATCTTTAGAAGTAATCAAATGACACTTGACTAAGTTTCATCCTGGTCATCTTAAGTCCCTTCATTACAACCAGAGTAAGATGGTATATCCCACCTCAAGAAACAGGGAAACTTTCAGGGAAAAAAAGGTAGTAAGGAGAATACGAGTGGTAAGGAATATGCTTTCCACACAGCAGAAGTACCACATACTTCTCCCTTGCAACTCAGGTCATGCCCCAAGAGGAGGCCTCACCTACAGATGTATCAGAGAAGGAGAGGATCCATGATGGACTAGTTCCAACACAGTTGCAGCTGGACAGTAGTAATGAGGGAATGAGAGGGCCTCTGATGTGTTTGGGCACTTACCCATATTGTATTTTTGCTGGACTTCTCTGACAACCTGTGTATTTGCTGATCTCCGGAAAATCCCCTCTGTATTAAGAGCTGTGAAGTGACAGCAGATGGAGAAGAAAAAAGTCAACCACATGAGAGTCTCTAAAAATGCTGGCCTTAACAATTATAAATCCATGCAATGGGGCATTCAGACAGATATCAACAAGTCCTGTTTTTAGAGTACAACAATTCTTTCTGCTTCCACTATCAAAGGATATAAGGAGCATTTGGCTACTTTTATACAAGTGGGAACATGGACTCCTGAAAGAAGGAGGTCTCCTAAGCCCTCCACAATCTCACTCGAAGGCTAACTCACCTAGTTCTCTCTTTACACCCTATTCTGTTCTTCTTTATCTTAGCATAGTCTTGATGGGAGCTTGGACAGAATAGAGGTCACTGATAAGGGACTGCAGCTCCCCCAAACACTTACCATGCTCCGTCAAGTGAGCAATGGTGTCCTTGACCACCAGAGGAACAGGAGACTGATCAGGGCTCTTCTCCCTGAGACTGCAGCAAGAAACAACAGGTTACACATGACTAGTACACAGGACTGCTCTTGCCCTACATGCAGCCTCCAACTCTTGAATTTGCCCATACAAGCTGTACTATGTATGATCTTGCTACCTCCATCCTTGGTTCAGCCATTATTCCAGCCTTCTATCCTCTTTACCCATCATGTTACATCATTCACTGGAGCAACTATAAGGTCATTACTAGACCACAGGAACATTTTTCCATCTCTGTATATGCCAGGGCAAAGGGTTTGCCAGAAGGCAAGGATGCTAGATATGAATCAGGTGAAAAGGGTTACACTTCACTTTTCCTTTCCCATAGGAAGAAGGACAGAAAGAAGCTGACACAAATGAGAAAAAAAACCTTTAGCCACCACACTTCTGTGACAGATCTATCAACAAAATGGCCATCAGGGAAAACCTCGTGATACCAAGGTGCTCGCTGCCACCCTCAGATTTGACTGTCCAGAGCACTCGATAGCTTGGAGCTGTTCACCCCTTCCAGGCTGCTAACAAGCTCAGGCACCACAGCACCACAGCAAACACCATCTGAAAATGTTGCACTGAAGCTGGGAAATGTGTTCCCAGCCTGCATCAGAGGATGTGTCTAGCTACACAGTACTGGCTCCTCCTCATTCCCCAGGGAGGCAAAACCACACTCAGAGTTAAAAATACCTTCAACGCTTACTCAGTATCACCAGCCCTTGCCAGTATCTATGTTTGCCTTTGTCACTGTGCAGGAATGGGGAGTGGGATTCACTACAAGAGTGAATAGAGGTGCTTTTAAAATAGAATTTATGATTTGGAAAACAACTAAGAAACAAATCTGCAGTCCTGCTCAAAGTAGTATAGACCTAAAGAGACCCCTGTCAGCCTCCTACAGACTTCTTTTGCTTAAAAGGAAGTTTCCTCCTTTGGACAGCCATAAAGCTGTCCCCATGGCACTTGTTTTGCTTCTCCCTTAGTGACCCTAAGTTGCAAAAACAATCTAACCCAGGGATCAAGAGGGTGGAACTGAACTGAGTTAGCAGGATCTGGTCATGAGCACAGAGTTCCTCAGGAAAATTAAAGTTTGATAGGAAGTCTGAACTGCAAGAAATTTCACAACCATTTTCTGCTGTTGTTCAGTAATAAATACAGTGACCTCATATCAAGCAAGTTAGGGCAAAAGCAACACAGTCCAGAAATACTCACTGCTGTAGGGAGACTCCAAACTGCTGGTTTGGCAGTGGTGGGCGTGGGGGTGTTGGCTTCTGGGGCACTTGCAAAGGCTTCTGCAGGGATCTCAGGTATTCATCATACCTGCAGTAAAACACAGACTAGTAAAAAGCCACTCCATCTCCCAGAAAGTGCATGAACCCAGCACTGCACATACACTGGTAACAGCACCTAACTACTATGGTTGATTACACCTATGCAAAACCATCACAGGCAGCTCTGGAGCACAAGAACAAACATCTGGGTCCAGAAAAAGGCAGGGAGAATCTATCTTTAATCAAGAGTTGGAGTAGCTGAGTAACAGCATGGGCAGGAGGCCAGGACAGCACTGCTTGTGATGAGACAGATGCATATGTGGGTGTGGGACAGGAAAGCAATCTGGTAGGACTGAGATTATGGAAACTTTGGGAAGCTCCAAAGACAAGATGAGCAGTGCAGAATGAGCTAGGCAGGTGCCCAGACAACAGCAGATGCACACCATGAGCTCCAGGTCAGTGTTAAGGTCAGTATTCCACAGAAAGTTCCCAGGGTGAGGGGGAGATGCAGGAGTGGCGTTCCACTGGGAGAGGATTTTTAACTCAAAGACCTAACTGAGGACTGGGGCCAAGGACACACAGGAAAGACTATAGAGAGAAATCAGTCTTGAAGGCAATTGTCACCACACCCCGCAAACGCACTGCCTGAGTGGAACAATCTTCTTTCCCTTGCCACTCTGTACAAAAAATCCCCCTTCACAGAGCCCTAAGCAAGGGGGAGACAGGCAGTATTCTCACTTCAGCACTTGGCTTGGGATCCCCAACTGTTCCAGCTTCACATACTCCTCCAGCTCACTAAGGTAATTCACATAAAAAATCTTTCGTCCAAATTTAAAGCTGAAAAAAAAAAAAGAGAAAGGTTGACATGTGAGGAATTGGGAAATCTAGTAACAGAACTGACTTCCTACAGTAAAGGAGAGCAGTGGGCTGCAAGAAACATCAGTGGGGCAAAGGTAGGAATGGCTGAGCAGCAGAGATGTCACCCACATCACTCTGCCACTCCATCTATTTTACCAGACGATGCAAAGACTTTCCAAGATACATTAGAAGCCCTAACAGCAGCAGGCTCCCTCAAATGCTGGATTTCTTCTTCCTATATTCAGCACTAGGCTTGAGATTTTACTCCCAATTATTTCACAGAGTTATAATTTCAGTATCATAATAAATTAAATATTTGAGTTGCAAAGCCTGCAACTTTTTACTTCTACCTGGATGGAGAGAAAAGGAGTAGCACAGAGCTGCAAACTCTGTAGGTTCCTAAAGAGGTGTGTATTTCTGAACTCAGAAATGGGAGGAGATAGAAAAAGGTGAGAGACTCCAGGATAGGCTTGACAGCCTGGGCTCAGCTTGTGCCCCTCTGAGATGCCCCATTGTTCACCTGCAGAGTGAGCATGCAGGTGAGCCTCCAATAGTGCTTCCTTCCTACCTGATCAGAGGCTTGAAGAGTATCAGTAGAGTCTTGATGAACATGGTTGGGTGCACAATATACAAGGCTTTGATGTTCTTCTTGTACCTGTCAAGAGAAGCCCAGTAATGACAAGCTGCATTTTATGTAGAGGAACCAACCTTTCCACAAGATTAAGGCACTCTGGTTGCTTCACCCCTTTTGCACTAAGCCTCACATGCCCCAGCACCCATGGCCTCTGCTCTCCCATGCTCTGTAGTTGTGTCACGCTACTTGGCAGCCTAAGCACACGCTACCCTGTATTCCAAGATTCATCTAAAAGCAGCGAGCAGCCTCCCCAGGAACCTACAACTATATCATGGGCCTGACATAGGTCATGGGTTTGCTGCTTGCCTGTTGGCTTAAAGGATGTGACTCCAGAGGGAGCTGTTTATCCTATGATTCAATCTGCATTAAACAACAATCCACCTCCTTAAGCAGGAGAATAAGTGACAGTAAATTATGATCAGCAAGCTACACAGGGGGCCTGGGGAAGATCCTCTGTGTTAGGCCACAGAACAGCACATAACATCCTTGCTTGCTGCAGCTTTACTCACTTGCGATCAAACTCCCTGTAGGCATCCCGCAACCAGCTCAGGGATGGCTTGTTCTCACTGGTCAGGCCATGGTGCAGGTACACCAGAGTGTAATCACTCTCCACATACTGGTCCAGTGTGAATTTCAGGTACCTGAGAAGAAAGAACGGCTGAACTCACTTTGTGCTCCGCTACAGAGAGGTTCTTCCTCCCTTTGGGACTCTTTGTGTGTGCCGTAACATAGGATTTGCATCTCCAGCAACAGAAGTAAGCACTTGGGAAGACACATCCAGCTAAAAAAGCTACTGCAGATGGATCTGTCCCCAGGAATCTGGCAGCTGAGAATTAGGTCAGATTTGAGAAATTACCAGCAGCCTACTAAGACTCTACTTACCCCAGCAGTTTCACATGATCTAGTTGATGACTTGGGGGCATCCGGCAGGCACTGAACAAAATTACTTTTCTTCCATATTTGTCATCACCTGCAGATAAAATGCCAGACATTACAGGGAGTTAAGGACTTCATTGTGGTCTTGGCAGCAAGGGGTAAAGAAAGAACGAGAAACCACCATAACAAGGCACAGCTGCCAGCAAAGCTAAATCTGATTTTCAGCAATTATCATGGGCCTAGAAGCAGAAACCTGAACACCAAGGGCCTGGCAAGTCAACAATGAGAATGAAGAACAGATTCCCTGCTCCAGCCCCGAAAGGAGAGGAAAGACTGGAAGCCAGGATGCCTCAGAGCACAAAGGGATGGAGGCAAGCACAGAGCAGAGTGCTCAAAGCATTAATCCTGCAAAGCTGTCCCTGGGCACTGCTCCTGATGCACATGTTCAGGGAGGCAACAGGGAAAACTGCCTCTTACTGGTATAATAGCTCCTTCCACCCTGCACACAGTCCCAGACTAACTTCTAATAGTCTGGTTCATCTGTTTCTTGCTTCACCTGAAGCTTAGTCCTGCACACAGAACACAGGCCATTTCATACCCTGGAAAACAAGAAATTACTAGAAAAAGAGCAGTTCCAGTCGCATTCCAAAGATGAGAAACAAGCATCATCCTAAGTGTCTTCTACAGATGGGGCAAACAGGGCTGCTGGATGCTCCAGGGTATTGTAGAATAAGGTCTTCACTGCTTCCTAGATTTTCCATCCACAGAGAGATTTTTCCAGTCTGAGATGGAAGGAGCTGCAAAGTGCAGCGCAACAAAGCATTCTTTGTAAAAGCCATGCAGAAAACAGTCCCATCACACTGGAGCCAAATAACCCATAAAGCACCGTCATGTCACGGAGGACACTCCCAGCCACCACTGGAGGCTTCAGAGACAACAAGCCAAGTTTTCCCCAAAGCAAGTCTTCAGTGGACTTCTGCCAGCAGAGATCTCAGCCCCATGAGCAAAGCCCAAGCAGACACGCATGGCCAAGCTTAGCAGACATGCTGGGAAATAGAGACATTTCGATAAGTAAGAACCAGGTCACAAATCTCGTGGACATACAGAGTTTGAGGGAAAGTATTATTCTCTCCCAGACACAAAACCCAATCCACTTCCACAAAGATGACTTCTTTTTAGCAGCAGTGGAGATGAAATGGTTCCTTTAGTACGAAGGTTGAAAGCCTTCCCACCTTTTTAGCTTTTCACCCTGCTCTGAAACCTGTGTTTTCTTGTCAGGCAGGGTGCAACAGTGAATGGGGCTGTTGGGGTTGTACTCAACAATACCCTCCTTACTCCCATATGGTAAACCACCTCACACAGACCACAGCACAGAAAAGCAAGGATCATTACTTATGTAACACAGACCTGCAATTCTGTCATTCCTCTTGAAATAAATGCTTTTCCCAGCATGGATTTACAATATTCATGCAGCCATTTTCTCACCTTTGCATCTTTGCACTTAGTTGAGGCTCTGGCCCTCAACTACCACTTGGCTACACTTGCCATGCAGCAACTGAGGTCTCAGAACAGCAAACCTGGTATTTCTGGGAACACTGTCTGTTAGTACCAGATGACCACTTGGTGCTGCAAATGGCAGCACCCAGAGAACCCATATATACCAGCCATGACATCAAGATGCCACCAGCCCCCTTTTGTCCCCATTTTGCCAGAACAGATTCACTTGCTACTTGTTCATTTTTATTTTCACTTGAAAGTCCCATTTTCAAGTCACTCACCAGACAACAGAGAATTTGCTGATGTACACAAGCCAGAAATTCTACCAAAGCTAAGGACATTGTGGCAGCACTAGCTACGGAGCAGGGAAGGGGCGGCACAGGCCATCACACTGACATACACATGCGGAGATACAGGGCAGTCAGGGAGGATGCATGACCTGGAATGCAGGACTAGGAGAAAGTGATGCAAGGCTCATCTGGAACAACCGGATACAGCCACAGCCAGGCCACGAGACCAACATCACATCACACATCCCATGGTAGCCCACTCTCTGCCTAGCCCAGAGTTTCTTGGTAGCTTGCTATGAGTTTTAGGGCCAGGTCTAATGTAATTGTAACCTGCACTTAATCTTTTAGACAACTCAAAGTCCTGGGTAAGGAACACAACATATTGTGACCCTTCTCACTGGTCTTGAGCAACTCATATGTCTCTATCTGAAGGACAAAGAGTCCTGCCTGTATAAAGCACCAAGAAGATGCAGCATTTGAGAATCCAATGAGTTTTATAGTGATGAAAGAGAATGGTCAGAAAGACAACAGATCTTTGCAGATCATACACATAGCTCTATGCTAAATTTAGAACAGGTGATATCTTCTGTTAACTGAGAGGCTGCATTTCACACCAGAGTGGAGGTCTGAGAGCCAGATGCAGCCTGCAAGCTTAATCAAGGCAGGCCTTCGTGGTGTGCAGTACAGCACCATGTTCGTGCCATGTTGTGGGTGGCCACACACTCAGCTCAGGCTTCTGGGCACTGATTATCAGACCTGACAAGTCACAGTTTGGGAACGGCATACCTTAAATAGCTTTCTCTGAAATTACATAAAAGCCTACAGCAAGGCCTATGCAAAGTCTACAATCTTGCTCCTTATATAGCCTTGGTGAAAATGGCTGGGATTGCTGGTAAAGAATAAACAGACAATCCATGATTCTGCCAAAGGAGAGATGGCATGTATCCCCTGGACAATTTCCAGGGCCAAGTACATCAAAAGATAATCTACATTGCCCTGGATGACTGAAAAAGGAGTGGCCTGCTTTGCCTTCCAAATCAGAATGAATTTATGCATGAGACCTACAAAGGAATGAGCATGCCCTGTTCTGAGTTCTGGGTTTTGCTTCAGTCTCATCACACTGAGCTCAGCCTGTCAACACAGAAACTTTCAAAACCATCAACTGCCAATCTTGTTTCTACTTGACATACATCTGATCAGTCTCCTTGCTCCAGACATGACAAAATCAAAAATTCAGCATCAAAGCTGAAGAATCAGTTGCTCCAATTTATAAACAAGAACCTAAAGCCCATTCCATGCATTCTTGTTCGAGGAAAACTACCTTCAGGTGGCCCCTCTGCCTCTACAGAACAGATTCTTATCAGGTTTGATCTTTCCAAGATGCTCCATCCCTTGTACTATTTGCTTTCCTGTTTGCAGTATTAATCTTATGTATCTAGGTTTTCACCCCTTGTTTGCAATTGCAAATAGCTGAAGCTTCCACTGAACTACAGACCATGAAGTAATCATCTGGCTTCTCAGGCTGACTCCTACCCTCCCAGGTGAGGAATGCTCAATAGTTAACAACAAACCAATAACCAATTACATACCATCAGTACTCACAGAGCACTCCAACTTTGGAAGTCCACAGATAAAAAATATTTTCAACGTACACCGGAATTAAACTACCTCCCTGAAGGATGTGATTCAGATTATTTTGCTTTTAACAACAAAGAGCAAGACAGTAGCCAACATCTAAAGACTCTCCAGTCAAGACAGGTGCTCATCTAAAGAGGTATGAACTTGTAGCACTGATGGACATAAGCTCCTGAACACTGTTATGGCACTTTTAAGGCCTGAACTGCATTCCTCCTCTCACTCAAAAAGCATCATTTCCAGGGCATTTCTAAGACAAGGGGCAAGGAAAATCACTGCTGTTTCCAAGCCATGAGCAAAAGGCCAAACTTCTAAAAGAGCTGAAATTGAAATACTGAGGCAAATGTTGCACATTGAAACCTGCAGCAATATGAACGTATTACAGCAGAAATTCACATCAAGATGGCAATGATGTCCCAAGTCAGGGCATTAAATGAATCTGCACAGCCAACATTGAAAATACATCCTTGGCATGCAAATCCTGTTATTTATTTCTAGGTAAATAGAAATATATCCATCACACATCCTGAAACATATCTTTTAGCATTTATGTCATGATTTGAGGCAGCCTAACTGCAGTCTAGAGACTGCTCATTCCTACCTTCATGAGGTCACCTCAGTTAAGTGCCCACCTTGCTGAAAGATTCAAATGGGAAGGAATATCCTAGTACTTTGATACTGAGAGAATGCAGATGGATAAAACTTGCCACCAAAATCTGGTGTTACTGCTAAAACAGCAAAGTTAACAGAGTTCAGGGTCAAGGAAAGGGCACCACAGAATACTGGAACATTATTACAGAAGTTTCACAAAGTTTAGAATGTTTAATCAGAGCCACTGTCAGTAAAAAAGCCTGTCAAACATAATTTCATTTCAATTAGCTACGCTAAGCTTATGGCACAGCTGGGAAAAGTTTAAGTATAGTAGATTTTAGTTGCCTGTTGAATTCCAGAGTGGATTTACCCCTGAAGGAAAAGAAGGCAGGGAGCTCAAAGCAGAGGTATTTTAATACATAATTTCATCCACCCTGATATTCCCAATATCCAAACACTGCCAGAATCAGAAAGCCCTACAAAGTGAATATAACTTTAACTGACACAAAAATATACTAAAGGGTCAGATTAAAGAATGCAGAATGGGAGGATGTCTGAGAGCATAGAAAAAGAGGGAGAAGACTCCACATAATGAGGAAATGAGAATCAGCATTTCCATGGATTGTGTGAAGGTCTTACCAGTAAGAATTTCACACCAATAAAATTTTTCATGAGAAGCATGAAAGCACCAGCAGCCAAATTATTGAGACTTAGGACTGAAGTCCGGAGAGTATCAACAAATGCTCAGCAAACCCAAGGCAGTCAAGCACAGCTTTGGGCAAACAAGGTACCAGAACACACCATCTCTGCAGCCAAATGGAGAAGAGATAGATAACACTTGCTTTCAGATGGAGAATCCAGCTTAAGTGCCAGCTGCTTAGCACATGAGTGCAGCAGCAGATCATGTGAAAGAATAGGAAGCAATCCTAGAATGAACTTCCACTGCACATATGGTAACAGGATAAACTGGAGCTCAAACTGAACTGATCCAATCAGGCCACCACCATGACAGGACAGGAACAGGATTTACACCGAGACCCACGAGCCCCGAAGTGCCCGAAGTAAAGCCCACACAACCAAATTTGGCTCAGATGATTCTGCTGTGCCTGAGGCAAAGGTGCAGCCCTCAGACAACAATTTTGTGCAGCCTTTGGACTCCTGAAAAATTGCCAGTGCAGCCTAAGGCTGAGCAAAGTTTGGGCTCCCCTGAGACAGTCCAGCTACAGGCCATGGTCATGCTAAAGGAATACCATGATCTACAGAACCAAATGTTAGTGCCACAAAAGATCTACCTACCTGGTTGGGCCCCATCAAGTGCACCCTGGTCTGGAGGAACAGAAAAAAAGTTATAGCAAGCCAAGCTTTGCATCCTTTCCCAGAAAGTAATCATGAGAGTAAAGTTTGAGAGCCTAGCCAGATTGCCACTGGGATGCATTTAGCTGCTGTCTTGCAGCATTCAACCTCCTTCCATTTCATCTTTCCCCCATGCTCCTCTCCAAAAGCAGCCTTATCTAACAATTACAGGCAACAACAGAAACCCTTGATTCCCAAATCTCTTTTTTGAATTTGCAACTAATTCTGTAAAATCAAATTTCTTGCCCTTACTGTTACACTTCCTCTGCCACCAAAATGGCAACTGCTGTACTGTCACTTTTAAGAGTTAATTGCAATTAATTCTGAAGTCCTCTGACCAACTTCAGAAGTGTACGGAGAATGGCATCATACCATATGAATAACACATCCCACACCCAAAACTTTTTTATCATGATTAGTAGGTTCTGAATTTAAAAAAATGAACTACTAATTAGAGTTAAAAAGAAAAAGGTTCCTCTAGTTTATGAAGGCACTTATTATCACACTCAGCCCCTTTCCATCACTCTCACAGCTATATACTCAACAGATCCACATGGGCCTATCAAGACAGGAGCCTTTGCAGAGCAGGGCTCTAGGAAGAAATTCTCCATTCTTTTAGCCTCCCTCAGAAACTTAAAATTACTTAGATACTCTCCCTTCCCTTCACCTTGCATATCAAAATATGGTGCACAAGTTGGTCTTGCTTCAGATGGACTCAATTCTACAGAGGCAATTCATCATTTATTATCATACAAAATATTCTTTAACAAACAAACAAAAAAGTTAAAAGCCAGAAACTACATCCAAAACCAGCAAAAATGCAGTTTGCAGTCTGTATTAATGGAGCCAGTAACCATGTACCATGCCTGAAGGGAAAAGGACCCTTGTTACCCTTTGCTAATGGGCCTTTGCTTAGTCTGATAGCCACCAAAAACACCCTGCAACACACCTTCAAGTTTTGTCTGCCACTTCTACTTTTGCCTGCCTACAGAAACAACAGCTACTGGTGCTCCAAGATTGATTTTACCTCTCCATGTCAATCACCAACATCTCCAGCAAAGCACTAGTTACAGCTTTCTTGACTACTGACACACTATCTTCTACCCTCCATGGCAGTGAGAAATTCATATGCCAACATATGTTAGGCCCCCATTTTCTTATCCCAAAAGAAAGCAAGGCAGCTATTGTGTAAAATGAGAATGCTGATGATCATATCATAGCGATAGTTTTGCATACTGACCACAAAGAAGAGACCAGTATTTCAGACTGGGCAGCAGAACAAGGAACACCTTGCCAGAGCTGACAAGAGCCCTGCTCTTCCCACACAGCCACAGGTTTTCAGTATGAACTGCCATCTCCAGAGATCTCCTTTAGACTATTATTAATTACCTGCCTTAGTTTTGCAACTCAGCCTGTGCCAAAATTCAAGACCAAGACTATGTCGCATCTAGTCTGCCTCAACCCCCAAGAAGATGCAAGCAGCACCTTTGCCATGTAAGAACTGGCAGGAGAACACAGAAACTCTCAATGTTTCTGTGACAGAACCTTGGGACAGTTCCACAACAGCCCTCAACCAGGAGCTTGTGTTTTCTCCAAATGTGAGATGTGAGCAAGCAAAAAAACACACTTTGCAGAAGTGGATTGTGCAATGAAATCAAACCTCCTCTCTTTCAGCTTCTGGCTATGTGTAAAGAATTTCACTGCTACAGTGCTCACAAAAAAGCACTCAGAATCAAGAACAAAACCACACAGAGACCTCTCCAGAGCCTGCATAAAACACTCCATAAACACACACTTTCAGGCAGGTCTGAAAAGACCAGCAGAGCACCAACATCTTCCTTCATAAGAGCATCGAGTCCCAGAACCAGAAGAATGTTTCCTTAAACTAAAATACTCTGATTCCTAACAATACTCCAGTTCTGAGTACTCCCTCAGGACTGTGGCCCGGATGCCTTTTGCTGTCATCTTTGTGTAACACACCATCACATGGAACAGAAGTAACATGCCTGCTCCTTTCCCATGCACAGCCTCTTCCTGCAAGATCCCAGTCCCCAGAAGAGACAGGAGCATAGGGCACCAAGGAGAGTGTCCATGAAACTGCTGCACTATCTTTATGTGAAAAACAACCCCCCAAAACTTATTTTCCTCACAAATTCAGCAAAAAGTTTTTCAGTAATTTCCCCTCTTAGGTCAGATAGCTTTTCAAATCCAGCATGCCTTGGACTGAATCAGAAATTAAGGTCAGCTAGAAAACGAGTGTGCTAACTTTTTGTCATCAAAACCAGGCTTTTTATTAAGTCATTAACATCATGCACACATCCAGCAAGAAGCAATTGCTTTTCTGACCACACAGGATAACACTGGGATCATGGAGTTCAGCCCAAGGATGGGAAATAGCTTTCTGCTCTTGTCTCAAAATAGCATCATCATCCCAGAACATATCTCAGGGCAGGCAGGAACAGAGTTAGCCACAAACTTTCTTCTCTGAAGCGCAGAATAGGGAAGGACATGGGACAGAAATCAAATGAATCAATAGAATGGATAAAACTATCCTTGATCTGCTGCCATTTGCTAATATTTACAAGAGAACTAGGGTAATTTTGTTTCAGGCTCAGCATAGCCAGTGTTCATTGCACTTGGAGCTGCTGAAAAACACAATTTGTCAGCAGAGCCAGATCTGAACACTTTCATATTAATCCTCCAGTGAGATTTCTATTCTCCAGGCTACCTCTAATAGGATTTTTCCGGACTTTCCCAGATTGTTTGCCTCCAACAACAATCCAGAGAACACTACCCTGTCTGATACTCTGAACAGTTAAAATCATCAATTACTGACCAAAAAAAAAATTAACAGCTTCCCCCTGGAACCAAGATTGCAAGTCAGACCCCTTTGATCAACTTCATAAATTCTCCTTTCAGGAGATGAGAAACCAGCAAGTGTCAAACCTATATGGCAGCAAATCCTCTATCTGGAGCTGTGCTCCAAGCTCTCCCAGTGCCAAGAAAGGCATCACACCACACGCCATGTGTGGGACCATCACATGCTTTCATCATCAGCTACCGGTGAAAATTGGCCAGCAAGAGCCAAGAACAGAAGCTTCTCTGAGCACTTTCTGCACTATACAGAGACGCTGCAGGGACACAGAGCTCACTAGGAATACAAATTTAAACCACAACAGGAAGGAGTTCAGAATGCAGGCACGGCTCCCAGTCAGCCACGATCCCACCCCAGAATCTTTCAGGAAGCTGGCTAATTCTTCATTTGCTAACCTAGACCTTGTCAAACAGCTAAGTTCCAAAAGCCACTGACACACACCTCCACTGGAGTGATACTCCAATCAGAGAGCTTGTCAAAAGAAAAAGTCATGCTACCTTGGAACAGAAATCCCACAGAAAGAGTGGTGTTTATGTCAGAAGGCAGCAGACAAAGTATACACTTGGTTTGGGCCGGCATTCCAGTCTTATCAATGTCTCTGATCTAAACTCTGCTAAGCACTTAGTCTGAAGCTTAGTCTGATCATTTAACTCACCCTTTCCCAGAGTCCTCACACACCAGCTACCTCTGCCGTTCGCATTCCAAATATGGCGGAATCCACACATCTGTCCCTTTCCAGTTTCAGCAGCAGAGACCAGGGTGCAGACCTCTATAAACCACAGCCCTGAAACTCCAGCCCCATGGAAGAGAAGCTTAGTAACACATTTGTAAATGAAAACACTTCTGGGAAATCTATAAGGCTTAATGGCCCAAATGTCAAACACCTGGTCTGTCAAACTGAGCAGGAGATAATAAACAACAATGCTTTGAGTCTGCCATTATCATTTTGTTCCACAAAAGATGGAACATGAGAGATCATGAAAAAGAAAGCTCATTTAAGAAAACTGCCCAGGAAAGAATGATATCAGGACAACTCTTACCAAAGCAAGTGCCTGAGACTCTTTCTGTTGTGGTCAAACTCTGCTGCAGAACAGCTCTGAATCAGGAGGACTCCAGCTTGTGCCTCTGCTTCCTTGGAAATTCACATGTGGGGCAGGGACCAAGGTACAGAGAGATGGCAGTAGGAGGGGTAGGAGGTGGCAGCAGGAGGGGTAGGAGGTGGCTACAGTCAAGCAGGAAGTATGAATCGAGTCACAACAAGCTGAAGAAGTGCTTCTTTTTTTTAACAACAAGGAACACAAGACAAACTGGCCTTACCATTCAGTCAGGCTCACTACAGGAACCTGGAGTATACCCCCAAAACTCTTTCTTATGGAGGTCCCAGCAGTGTATCACCAAGGGTTAGTGTAAATAAAATAATATAGACAAGAAAACACAAAGAAAATCCAAATGCTTGTGACCCTGAATGAACAGGTCTTTCCTTGCAGTGGAACAGGGGCCTATTCCCCCTATTTTAGATTTCATCCAGATATGAATGATGCCACCTGCTGTGGATTACTCAGTCAGCTGAGGACCTTACAACTGTATTGCTTAACAAGGTTAAGCCAATTTCTGTGGCATTATCAAACAAAAACCACTTTTGTGCTCGGGATGTAGTAAAGGGCCATTATCTAAAACAATTCAGCAAAAGCAACTGAGTCCTGACAATAATATAACCAAGTCAGCAAGAGCCAAGAAGTAACACAGGTTTAGCTGAAGTCAATGGAAAACTACTCATATCACAAACATTCAAGAAATTTGGTGCTCCTTCTGTGCCACTTCATTGCCACTTGGGCTTGGCAAACAGCAGATGCCCCCAGAGACCTGTTAGAAAAGCCCTTCCTCATCCCAGCTGCAAAGACATCCAAGGAGAAAACAGAAAGGTTCCCACCTGCTACTTCCACAATGTGGTGCCTGGCGATATCATAATAGGGATCATCCCACTGCAGGTGAGTGACAGGCTCAGGGGAGCCTTTGGAGTCATCTGCACAAAGTACAAGGAAAAAGAGATTAGAAGAAAGGATCTGGAGCATGTTGCCAAGTACAAAGAGATAGAAGAAAAAAATGGCACTTCTACATGGGAGGGACCAATGTATGCAACTGTACACCTTGAAATACCACTTTTGAAATTCTGAGTGGACAAGAGCAGCAATGACTTCAGAAGAGTCCTGTCAATCCTATGAGATCCATATGTGTCCCTCAGAATGTACACTCTCTCAAACAACTGTTCCGATACATCACAAATATTCACAAAGACAAAATCCCAAGGACACCATCACAGCTTTTTTGGAAAGGAGGTTCTTAACATAGTCCTTTGATGGATGGTCATCCTGTACATCCTTGAGCTAATTTTCCTGACCTCTTTGTTCATAGTTCATAGCACAGGATTTCAGAGCAACAGCTCAGGTCTCCAGCCCCACCTTCCAGATGGAAGTTTGAGACCATTCCAGTCCAGAAGGCCAAACTCTCCTGCAAGAGACCATAACGAAGGACACTCAAGGATTTACAGTACATCCATACTATCAGCACAAAAATGTAGCCAGGCACAGGACTGAGAAGAGCATATTTACAGCAGCTGGCTCTGCACTTTTTAGTGCTCTTCAATACTGAGGCTGATTCACTTGGGTGTGGTGCAAGTTTAATGTGTCTATAAAGCTTTTAAATGGAGCTGGGGCTCTCTGTATATGTAGATATGACCACAGTGCTGCAGAACAAACAACTGCTTTTTGGCCAAAACCCACATCCCAAACAAGCAGGATACTCACCTGATTTGGGAAAATCATCTGCTTCATCTTCATCTGCTGGCCAGTTCTTATCATCTATGGAGGCCAGTTTGAGATGGCTGAGGGACTGGTTGGTATCATCCAAGTTCAGGTCATCCTGAAGCTCTGAGAGTGGGTCTGTAGCCATGGTCCCCAATTACCGCAGCTTGTTTTGCAGTGCCTAAAACAGGGACTGCAGAGATTGTTAGGTGAGACACTAAAATCACAAATCTACCTCCCCACAGAGGCGCTTCTTCTTCTTGCTGATTTCCCCCCAATGCTCCCTTATCTTCACTTATCCAAAGATTGTTTCCCTTCCCCCTTAATACAAGCAGGAACTCCTCCTCCTCCTTGCTGGACATGACATTCTTTCATGCCAATTGCTATCAAAGGCCATCAAGAGCTGTACCAACCCTCTCAAGGAGTCTCTGCTTGACCACAGCTCCGGAGAGAATAGTTTTTCTCTCCTGAAACAGCAGCAGCACCAGGACTCTGCGGAAGGCGACAGGCTGCACCAGCCCCTGCCTGATACACTCCCTGTATGGCTCTGAGCTCCCCCTCCCTCCGAAGGGCTGGCACAAAGCCCGGCTGTTTCCACAGTTGGCCCAGTGCTGGAAGCTTTCCTGAGAATCACCCCCCCTCCTTCTCCCCATAATGGAGAACCAGAGCTCTCAACAACACTGAAGTGGGTGCTTCAGTGTGCTGGGATCTGAACAGAGAAGTGAACAGCTCCTTAAAACAGGAATTTTTTAGGCTGAGCTAGTAAAACAGGGAGAACAATACACATACAATCCTCATCTCCTTTCAGCATCACTCGGTAAATCCTTTCTCCTACACAATAGCTAGCAGCAAGGAATCATCTCTTCCATTTAAAGCCATACTGCCTGAATGAGTATTTTTCACCAAGCATGCCCTAAGGAGATCAAAGAATTAAGAGGGTCCAAGAAACAGACAGGGCAGTGCATCTGCTGTTGTGTGCAAATATTTCTCACTGTCATCTGAAGTGGAATATACATTAAAGCCAGGACTGAGCTAGCACAGCATGCGGGACCTTCTAAGAGTACCAACTCTTAGGGACGATCCTTGGAAAGCAGCTGATATCCCCTGAATTCAGTCTCCTGGAAGTAAGCAAGGAAACATTAAAAAGGGCAACTATGTAGATCTGGATTGCTCACACAGACCACATGGACAGTAATTCAGTGATCAGCAGGCAGCAAGCCAAGAGGAACTGTAGAAAAACAAAGTGACACCTTGAATCAGGAAGAGAGTTTGTACAACACTGTTTAACAGAGATGGCTTGTGCTTATTTTGCTTTATGAGGAGAGCAAAGGGTTCAAAGATCTGAAGAGGCACAACACCTTAGTGTGAACAGTACATTCACAGTAAAGCTATTTCCTTTAGCAGAATGGAGAGGGGGCAGTGATGTTTTACATCTTCCATTCCTAGAGCTTGAATGTGTATATTCATCCAGAGAAAACAATGAAACAGTTACTCAGACGGAGGACAGAGGACAAAACCTGTGAGAGATTGAGCTCTGGGAGGTGTCACATCCATGCTCAAGTTTACACTTGCCACCAGCCTTGGGGATGCATTTCGAGAGCACAGAAAATTGGATATTCAGTGGTTTTCCGCTCCCTCTGGACCATTCCAAGGTTATTATTTACTTCCAGTCCTCCCTTATCTGCCCCTCACCAGTTTACAACCAGTTTTCACCTCTCTTGGGGCTCCCAAAGGACTGGAGGCTATTGCTAATCAAATGCAATGTCTCCCAAAATATGAAAGAGCATGATACATACAAGCAGCAGGTCATCAAAACAGCACACCAAGACACACAAGGTCCCACCACTGCAGCCATGCAAAGATCCAAGCAAAATTATTCCCTGCCCTATGGTGAGGGCTGCCAGAGCTGCCTGACCTCCTCTGATCTCGACAGGGCAAGGAGCAAGAAATCAGGTTCCCTAGCACCGTGAGCTCACGCTGGAACCATGCAGCAGGGGAGCCAAGGGACAAGGACTCCCCACCCCTAGCAGCTGATCCGATTTCCATGGTAACGGCAGGCACTGACTCCTGTGACTCAGCGAGCTTAAAGCACTTCCCACAGGAGCTCAGCAGCCCCAAAAGCCAGTGCTCCATGCTGAGAAGCATCCACGGCTCCCCAGGGCAGCTCCCAGGGACTTCCCGGCCCTAGTGTGGACAGAGGACCCACATTCGACTGCTGCCATCCACTGAGATGCCTTTCATGGGAGATTCTTGAGGACACCCAGTAGCAACCACTTCCTCAAAGCTGGGTCCTGAAACGCTTGGAGACCAAATCCAAACTCCCCCTCAGGGCAGTGATGGTACTGCCACAGGGCCAGCAAGTCACCAAGTGTCCTCACTATTGCCTACACAGATCACCACTCGGCTTCACAGTCAACTTGCAGCACTTGTCCAGAGACAGAAGAGCAGGTTACTAGACAGCACTGGGGGATTTCCCCTGCGGCATAAAACTAATCTTAGTGGGGCACCACGAGGAAGAAGGAAGTTGTTAGTGGGATCCACACTGCAAAAAAAGCCCAATGGAAAGTGCTCTGGCCTCACTCCTTGGAAAAACAAGACAAAGCTCTCCAGATATACCTTCATGTGGTTTTCACAGCCAGCTCCACTCCTTGGCTGTAGGTTACTGCTCCATGGTGTTAATGGAAGCAGGATCCAGAGCAGAAGACCTCTTAGATTTCAGGTCCTTCTTGTGAACCAGACTGTAGTACCCAGAGAGCCCCAGAAGGTTTTGCAGAATTTTCTCTGGCCCTTTCTCAACATGCAAAAGGCAAAATCACAGGGTCTTACATCAGATAACCATACAGCAGCTTAGGACATGTGATCCTCTAAATGCTTGGGAACTAGAAGGCTCTGAGGAGAGAACTGGAGCTAGGATGCAAGACACAAATTGAGGATCTTCATACAAGGATACACATTTCACTTTCCAATAGTGCAGATGCATGAGATGCTTCCCTGTGTACTCAAAAATGATCCCTAAGAATCTGCCATTAAACAGAAACTCCATATGTGTCATGATTATATAGTTGTTAAAATGGGTAAAGTGTTTGTTAAAAGAATTTCATGTTTTTTAACAATAAAAAAGCATTTCAACAGATTTAACTCAGTTTAAAAACTGCACCTGTTTTACATAAATGTCATGACAAGATGCAAATGGTACATTCCATTTAGCAAATATAAGATAAGAAAAATTACATACCTAGATTTAAAAACCAACAATTCTAACCAAACATTTAAAAACTAAAGAATCACACGTGGCAGCAGAAGCATTTACTTACTGCCAGGCTCTGAAGGGCCAACTGTTTTCTTTGTTTCCAAGTATTTAAGTATGTTTTCTGCAACTACACTGCACCTGAACACTTGCTGTGTAATAAAAATTAACTTTCCTAGATAAGAGAGACATGTGATGGAGATCAGCACATTCTGCTAAAGAAGAGAACTCAGACCATTACAATATAATTTTCACACAAATTCTGAGCCAAAGATTCCTTATATAAGATCCAGAACTTACCCAGGGAAGACCATTCACTTATATTCAGGAAATCTTGGTAGCTGCTGTTCATGCAAACTATCTTTTTCTGCAATTTCAGTTTCATTACTTTTCTACCACTTATTTCTAAGCTACACCTGCTTGGTAGTTTCCTTTTCCTGTTTTTCTTCCAGATGTACTATTAGTTCCAAGGTGAATTACACTTCAAAGTATGTCCACGCATATATTACCACACCCTGGAGCTGTACATATAATAAAGAATTACGGAAGCAAAGTGGCCTCTTCTCCCATGGAAGATGAACAAGCAATGGTCAAATGCAACACAGTCCCAGTTCTGGGATTTTTCTGACTCTGCTGCCATCCACACCTCCTCACAGTTTTGGCTTATTAGCACAAATGTCTATTTTTCTGTACACATCAATCAAGACTCTGCACTTTGCTATAGTGCAACAAGCACACTGCAAGAAAAGGGAGCAGTTACTCAGCAGGAGACCTTCAGAGTACTCACGTGCATGAATGAGTTCCAGAACCAAGACTCATCCACCAAGCTCACCCCGTGTCTTCCCTCACACCAAGACTGATGATACCACTGAAAGCATCACTACCCTGCTACTACCCTGAAAGAACCTAGAGGTCAAGGGCCAGACCTTGTCATGGCTCACCATGACCAGTAAACTCAGGACAGAAACATTACTGCTCAGGGAAGCTCTTTGGTCCTTCATTATTCCAACAGCTTTTTAATTGAGCAGCCTTCCTTCCCCAGTCATCTGAATCCGTTTGCTGAAGGCCACCTCTGTGCCCACTGGAAATCCACCCCAGCAGTCAACCTTCCCTTACTGGCTCTCTGCAGAGTCTGAGGGCAAAAATGCTGAACTCTCCAAGTGTCCTCTGCGGAGCTGCCGCACAAAGTTCAGAGGCTGCTCTCGGTGCCGTGCAGGAGCCACCCGGGACTCACCTGTGAGGGAGGCAGTGGGGCACACACAGCCCTGCACGGGCTGCACCCCTCCTCCTCTTCCAGACATCGTTCTCTCCCGTTCCCTTCCACTCATCTCCTGTGAGACCCCTGAACGAACCTCAAGATTGCTTACGAGGCTCACAGATTTGCTACTTACACTGCTAAAACAAAGGTCCTCCAGAACACGCCAACCGCCTGAAGGCGGGACAAGTACCAGCCCCTGCTGCTGGACACCGGGGGTAATGGCAGCCAGCCGCAGCCCCGCTGCAGCCGCCGAGGTCGGGAGCAGCCAGAAGCAGGCCGGGCGGAGCCGCTCCGGCGGTACCTGCACCGCCGGCACCGATCAGCGGTGACCAGGACACCGCGGGCTGCCGGCCCGGCTCTCCCCGCCCAGGTGCCCGCGGCGCTTCACCAGCCGCGCTCTTCCCGCCAAGCGCTCACCGCGGGCGAACCAAGCCGCTCCCTCACACAGGGCGAGCCCGGCAACACCCGGGCGGAGCACTCGGGGCTCCGGGCCCAGCCCCGGCCCGCTCAGCCTCAGCCCCAGCTCCAGCTCCAACCCCAGCCCCGCC
>VWYP01014866.1:802359-824564 GCA_013400435.1 Pycnonotus jocosus | reverse complement strand
CGGCACGGAGCGCCCCAGGCCGAGGGGGTGGCTGCGGAGGCACGGGGGCCCGAGCCATCCCCGCAGGCGGAGCCCCTTGTAGGTGCGTCCCGAGGCCCAGAGTGCGTGGGATGAGCGGCCCGGCCTTCCCGAGTGTCGGGTTTGTGCCTTCAGCTGCCCCCGGCATGTGTGCGCCCTGCAGCCCCTGCGGGACGGCGGTGCGGACCTTGCGTCGCTTGTAGGAGCTACCGGCCGAGAAAAGAGCGTGTCGCCCTGTTTTATGCCAGTCATGACGATACGTCCTAGAAATACTGCTCGTGAAACAATAGGAATGCTGTACGGGTACTGTCCGTAGTGAGAAATCACGGATTCGTCCCTCTTCCCCACTTCAAAAGGGTAAAAGATAATAAAAGTAATAGTTCTCGTGGTAGAGCCCCAGGATTACTGCATAGCAGAGTGTCTCCAGTGTTCCTCTTATCCAGCAGCAATCATGTCACATAACAGCCAGCGTTAATTCATCCATCATGTCGGGGGATCCCGAGGTCTCCAAGGCGGTAGCTGATGAAACCTCCGTCCTCAATGACCCTGTTAGCAGGCTGTCCACCAAATATTTCCACAGGCTGCAAGAAGCTTCTGAACGTGAGCCGTGGCAAGCCAGGGTGCTGGGGACTTAGAATTAGCACGTCAAGCCCATCTCAACCATTAAGACCAATGGCAGGTGCAAAGAATTGGATAAGGGTGTGGATCCCAGATCTGCAGCAGAAAATCGTGGAAATGAGACAGCAGGCAGCAAGTCCTGGACACCTGGATCTGTTGTCTCCTTCAAGTAGGGTTTGATTCAGTGCTCCCTTGGTTGGCAAGCCATGCAAGGTGCATGCTGTTGCCAGCCCATTCCAGAAGTGCCTGCAGGACTCTAGTGGCCAGACAACTGGGCAGGAATCCCAGAAGCCCAGTCCTACAGAACGACAGACTGTAGAGATTTGTGAGGAGAGCAAAGCTTCCAAAAACTTCAGACTAGTATTCCCAGAGCATGGGGGAAAGAGCTTAGTGGAGGGGCCTGAGTGGCAGGAGCTGGTGGAGGATTATTCTAGCAGCCCAGGCTCCCCTCTAAAATCTCTGTTGCAAAAGGGAATGATCAAGCTCAGGTGGTGCTCCAGGGAGTATGATAAAGCCTTCCTGTGGCTCTGCCACCACAGGAAGCACTACTTTGTCCACCCTGGCCACAAGCCCCTCCTGCACACAGGGTGTGGCAAAAGCTATAGTTCAGAGGAGAGCTTCAAGGCCCACATGTTGGCCCACGGGGCAGTGTGGCCATTCCAGTGCACCCAGCGTAACAAGGTTTGCTGCCCCAAGTGAAACTTGCAGGAGCACCAGGTCCCGCACAGCAGCCAGCACGCCTTCTCCTGCCAGCAGTATGGCAAGGCCTTTGCATGCTGGCTCTCTCTCTGCATGCACAAGGAGATCCATTTGGCCACTGGGGCAGGCCCAGCTGGTCCCAAGGGGTGCCAGTGTGCCATATGTGGGTGTCACCTGGCCAACCCCAGCTTCCTGTGCATGTGCTGCACATGGGGGGGTGTACTTTCACCTGCAAGCACTGCAGCAAGTTCTACACCCTGGCCACTAAGTTGTGGTGCCATCAGAAATCCCACCCAGCTGGCAAGCCCTGCAAGTGCGAGCTCTGTGGCATGGGCTACACTCTTCCCCAGAGCCCTGTGCACCCTTTGGGAAAGGACTCTGAGGAACACCAACCCTGCTCATGGTGTAGGTGCTGAGGCCAGTGAGTAAGGCTGAGCTGCTGATCACAGCCAGCAATCACTGCATTGATACTTACCAGTCCCAAGGCAGATCCCAGGTCCTGGGGCATATGGGACAAAGGCCATGTGTCCATCAGCAAAGGATATAATCAAAATCATCCTCTCTGAGCATGAGGACAAGTGCATTATGATGCAGGATGAGGCCTCATGCAGTGACATGGTCATCATGCAGGAGGAGGATGGGCTTTGGGAGCTGTGGCAGAAGTGGTAGAGGTCAAGACTGATACCTGGCTGTCCCAACATGCCCTGGCTGATCTTCTTCTGTACTTATTAAAACAAAGTAAGAAAAGAAAATGAAACCTAGCTCCCTCATCTCTCTGTTAGCAACAAGGCCCTGTGGCTCAGCCCCAGGCAGAATTAGAAGTCTTGGAGGTAACTGCCTGTATAAACGTGGGTCTTTGCAGTAGCTGCTCATTGAAACTATGAGCCTACACATGGCACATGCTGGGCCTGGCGCAGGGAAGGCATTGGCTATTGATGGGAATAACTTCCTAGAGAAGACACAGCGTTAATGAGCAGTGCTTCTGTTCTGCCTGTGTTACATTGTCAGTCAGTGACAGTGCCCTGTGGGGAAGGCAGGAAAAGTCTCAAAGCAGTGACTTTGAACAGTGCCTTCCTTTCAAGTTTTTTAATTACTTGTTGCTATTCAAGTGCTTTCCTGGGCTTTTACTCTTGTAGCTAAGCAACGCTTCTGATCATTTGAAGCTCATGCTGGTGCCAGACATTACTGGTAAGCAGCTTCTCAAGTGTTTACATGGTACCTTGTAATATGAAGAGCATTTTTCACAGAAAAATTCGCAGAAGCAAAATCCTGCCTTGGAGCTAGGGCTGAGTGCTCCTTTTCTGCTGTCACCTGGTTTGCTTGCTGTCAGTTTCCTTCACTTACGGTGACCCGACACTGTCTGAAGACATGAAATGGATAGTTTTGTGTCTCACTGTGCAATTTTCAATGTCCCCAGCTGAAAGGCTCCTCACCTCTCCACATAAAGGTTGACTAGTTCATCCCTGCTCAGAAGACTTTCCATTTCCTCTCCACATTCAAGTTGGGTTCAATAATTTTTCCCTTGTTTCTCTTCACACATTCTTGCTTCCTCTCTTCCCCTTCTTTCCTACCCCTGCACCAAAACATTAAAAGACAGCACAGCCACAACTACATCCCAATATCCCCTCTGTTCCATCTTCTTCAGTGCCTGTTTGCCAACTGAGGCATGCTGATGTAAGTTAGTCCTGTTGGAGGAAGGAAGTGCACGGCTATGTCAACTTGACCTCCTAGGAGGAGCTGACAATACTAGACCTAACAGGTCTTTCAGACTTGCCTGCTCTGCACTCTCTTTTCACATAGGAACACTGCTTTCATTTGCTGAATCCTCAGTTTTAGCTATTGTTGCTCTTTGTCTTATGTCTCTCAAGCATCTGCAATTCCCCAATTTTTTTTTGTTTAGTGGCTTTAAATTCTCTGGTTTTCTTATGCCCACTGCACAGGAGGAAAATATAGAGGCATCAAGGAATCATAAGTAGCACAGTTCACTTTTAGGGTGCTATGAATGCAGTTATGCGACATTCCTAAAAGCTGCTCTTTGCGGTTTCCACATTATTTTTTTTTCATTAACTTTTTGCAACCTGTTTGCAGACAAGGTGCTACCGTGAGATGCATGACATTTTGATGTGATGTAAAAATGGAAGGTGAGTTCAGCTGATAAACCTTTGGGTGTCCTAATTTTTAATTATTTTCTCTATAGGGGCACATGAGCTAAGTCTTCCCTGAGTGCTTGGAGCACAGGCATGTGAGGGGGCTTGTCTTTGAAGCTGCAGTGCTTCCTACTGTTCTCTCTTTGGTGCCTATCCAAACTCAAATATTGACACAGCTGCAGAATGTTCTCACTGGAGCTGGGCTCATGTGCTGTGTTTGAAGCATGTGCCCTCTGTCACGGCAGAACTGAGAGAGAAGGGGGAGCAATGCAGGGGAAGGGGCAGGGAGAACCCAGACCCTTATTGCCTAAATAGCTGACCTCCTTCTTTATTCTAAGGTAACAGGAGACAAATAGAAGGAGCAGTTATGAATTAGGAGGTCTTCACAGAAACATTGTTAACCTCACAGTTGACCTGAGTAGGTGGGAGCATGTCTGTACTGTGCTGCACGTAGCACTTGGCTGCAAAATAAACTTAGCTGGCTAATTCTGAGGAGCCCACTGGTGATTCCCATGTGCCCCTGGTGGTGATGCCACCACGTCTTTATCTTAAAAACAGCATGTCCTCATGTGAACAACCTTTTGCTTGACAGCAAACTGATGCATAAAGTTGTTTACTCCTAGGAGATTCTATACAAGCCCTGAAGACCATGGTGCTGGTGAACCTCAGCATGGATGGGATCTGTACAGGGTGTTGTGGCCTGACTAGATAGCTGTGCAGTGCTCTATAGCTTGGTGCTTGCTGAGCAGCATCTGTAGGGGTGTGGGATTATGTATGCTATGCCCTTTCTTGTATTATGTCTTGTATTATGTCCTATAATGGTATTATGTCCTATAAATGGTATTTTAATGACTACATTGTGGGTTCTGAGTGCTTTTTATTTGGATCCATAACAAGCACTCATACCAGTGCATTACATTTGGTGCAGTTGTCAGGATCCTGCTGAGAAGGTAAAAGGATGTGTGCCTGCCTGGTGCCACATGCTGGCATAGGAAGGAGTTACACAGTGTGCTGCCTTTCAATGCCAGTGAAGGTTATGCTTAGGGACACATGGATTACCCAGCTGGCTGGAGATCATGCACACCCATTGCCATTACAGGTTCGTGCAGCAAGCACACAGCTCTCCTGGGTGATGAGGTCCACCATGTTGGCAGGGCTTCACCAAAGCTTAGAGGTGCTGCTGGAACACTCCTGGGTGACAAGTGTCAAGGTGTTTTGGATGATTGGGATCCTTCGTGCTGGCAGGGCCACACCAGGTGTCAGGCATGCACATAAGTGTTACATTTAAACCTCACACCATGTCAAGGTTCAGCCCCTGGCCAACTTGTAAACTGGCTTAGACCTGACCAAGGTGTTCAAATGAAAAGGAGCAGGCTGCAAGGGAAGGAGACAATCTTGTGGGTCCTCAAGTCCTCCCCCACCTGGCAGCTCCTTTGGCCCTCAGGGACAGGAGAACCCCTCTGTGAAGGAATAAGGGTTTCATCTTTCTGATTGTATCCAAGGTGTTGCTTTGATTAAACCATATAACTCACTTTAGGAACAGACTGATAAATGCCTCAACTATTGAACCAGCAAAATGTATCCATCACAGAGCAGATAAAGGTCCAATGGGCCAAGGCCAAACCCCCTATATTCTGCTTCCCGGAAGTTGAAAGAGTAGCTACACAGGAAAAAAAAATACCAAAGGCTTTCTTTACTTAAAAAGAAAAATCGACACAGAAGAAAAGATCAAGACTCCCAACTGTGTAACAAGCTGTAACTCTGGATGGTAAAGGTAAAGGTGATGCAGAGGCATCACACAGAAAGTGGCAGAAAGAAAATGAAGTTATAAAAATTTGCTTACAGGAATGGAAGACTTAAACATTGGAGGGGTGGGAGTCACCCCTGGAGAGGTGATACCTGATGCACGCTGTGCTGCTGCAGAGGCTAACCACAGGAATGGGAAACGTGGGGAGGAGCCCTAGAAGTACATTATGGAATGAGAAAAGGCCACAACGTGAAGAGTCAGCATCTTTAATTACTAACAATGTGGTGAGACACCAGAAAGGGCTGGAAAGTGTCCCAGGATGTCGTGAAAATCTCCAATTACAAAGCAAGCCCAAAGTAAAGAAATCAAAGAAACCAAAGTGATAGATGTAGCCTTGAGTAATCTAGAGATAAAAGGTTTCAGCAGCTACAGTTAATAACCTAGTTGCCCTGATAAGTGGTTTTGTCTTGTATCACAGAGGAAACAAGAACAGCAGCTGGAAAAGAAGCCGGACATAGTGACAGAATCATCATCAGTTTCAGTAAGGGTTTTTCAAACAAATGCTTAAGCAACAAAATGAATGTAGGAACTAGAACAGAAGTAATGTTAAAGGAAGATGGCATAGATAAGTATTAGAAGATATGTATACCTGTCTGATAACCAGGCTTAATTTATAACAGCTTAACTGCTGTATTTAGCATTGCTTAAAGTTAGCCTCATATACTGCATGATCCAATGGAAGGTGGTAAGACCTTTCCTTTAAAAGAAAGATAAGAAGAGGGTAAAAATCTATGCATAAGTGTAACAAAGTTGACTTAAGCTGCAGTGTGAAGGCTGTCTGGTTATTATAGGGAAGAGACAGAGATGCAGAAATGAAAGTGATTGAAGGAATTGAAAGCTGCTTGTGCCTCCTCCTCCAGTGAGGAGTGCAAGTAGCTGTTTGGGACACAGCAACAGCCCTGACCTCACCACTCTTGTTTGTGCTCTTTCCTGCCCCTGCCTGTGCTCTCTGCCTAAATGCTGCTTTGCCTGCTAAGTAACATGGGTATTTGTAGGGTTGTGTCTAATCCATGCACACACTCTCCACCCAGGTCATTTCCACCCAATGAATCTCAGCCATTCCTAAAGGTCTCTCTCCCAAATTTGGAGCAGGGAGTAGAGATGTGTGTGGACAAGGAGATACTCTCATGTGAGGAAGGAAGCCTCTGCAACTGCTCTTTGTACCAGTGTCCAGAGTCATTCCTCAGCCACCCTAATGCTAATATTTGCACTTCTTCTATGGAGATAAACATTACAGATGTATTAGCTGCACAGAGGCACAGCACAAAATATGCTCCCTGCTGGCAGGGAGCACTTTTGTTCCATGTGGCAATTCCTGAGACTACCCCCACACTGCCCTGCTTTCTGCTGTTTTTCTACTCTTGCCAATGGTGTGCTTGCTATAGCAATCATCAGAGCCTTCCCAGCTCTGGTAGTCCAGTTCTTAATAGCTGATGTCATGACATTCAGACCATTCCTGTCTCCCTGTTCCTGGAAGTCCTTGTTTTCCTGGCTGGTTTTGGTTGTTCTAGCTCCCTGCTTGTCAGAGTTTCTGTTTCCTTTTGGATGGACTTTAGTACGTTCCACTACAGAGGGAAGAGGGAGCCTTCATGCTGCTTCACCCTCCTCCACTCAGCTGGGAATTATAAGGCATTGGGAAGAATGCATTGCCAATGGAACTGCTGACCTAACCATGAGGAAAATTTAAATTCCCAAAGGGCTATCAAAGGTACCCTTTCTGCTCCTTGTCACAGGCAAGGGAGAAGGGGAAACACTGAAACCATGTGTCATGGTGCCAAAGTAGCTGAGGCTGAGCTTGCTTGGTAAGTGCAGGAAGGAAAGATAACTGAGCACTAGGGAGAGTCAGGGGGGCTTGCAGCTAAAAAGAGAAGGACTGGGAATGGCTAAGGAGGTCTCAAAGGCTTCCTGTGTTCCAGGCTGCTAGAGTAGAGCCTTTGAGAAGAGTCAGTGGCAGGGATCTGAACCAGCATGGTGGGGAGGCAGTGATGGTGTCAGGGGCTGCACAGGAGCAAAGCCAGGGAAAAGGAGCAAGCTCTCTGGCTGGCATGGCTGTGAGCTGGCAGAGGTACTTCTCTCCAGCCTGAGTTCTCCCTGTGCCCTGGGACAAACTTGTCCTCCTGCTACTCATGCCATCTTCCTAGATATGAAATAGGAAGTAAGAAAACGAAGATGCTCTGATGGGAAGGAGAGATGCCAAGAGAGGAGGGATAAGAGTCCCACTGTCCCTGACACACCATGACCTGGAGTCCTGTTTCTTCATTCTGGTTCAATATTAACCCAGCAGGGCTGTGACTCCACTTATTCTGCTTCCTTTGCAGTTCCCCTGCAGCCAGGGCTGTACAGCATGGCGCACACCAAAACCAGCATACTGAGGGGCCTGCTCTTCTCCAGCCTTCTGCACCTCACCTTGAGCCATGCTGAAGGTAAGACTTAAGGGCAGAAGTACCTGTAGATGACAGGAGGAAGAAAGACAGGGTTAGTTCTTTCCAGGGATAACATAGGTGGCAAGTTTTCTTCCTCAAGTCAGGAGGACAGGCTTAAAGTTTCAAGTTGGGAGCAAAAAGGTGCTGAGAATGGAGTGAACATAGAATGCAGCTGCATCTGTCAGTTGGTGACAGCATATCAGTGGATTTTATGGGTCACCAGGGAAATGGCAGGGAAGGGGACTGTGGCTCAGTCCAGGATCAAGTGTAATGCAGCTATGGGGCTTTTAGGGATAGAGTTCCTCAGCTGACCTAGGTGACTTCAGTTCTCCATTGCCTCCCCAGCTGTCCCTTATCAAAACTTTAGGTCATACAAAATATGCCACGTTCCTGCTCACTGCTCGTTTTATTAGAGCCTCTAACTGTCTCTTCTTAACATGAGGTTAAGTCCTCTTAGATCCACTGCTGTGTGGGGGAAGACCTGTCTCCAGGTTTCAAATCAGGGGCTGTGAACATGAAATGGAACCAAGCTGTGCTTATCACAGTGGTCTGAGGCTGGCAAGACAGAAATACAGTGACTGGGGATAGGGACAGGAGCACATTCAAAGCAAACAAGCTTCTATCTAACTGCAAATGAGCAGAGCAGTTTTGCTGAGGAAGCAGTGTTCCTGTCACTTTTGTTCCCTAAGTGATGGGAGCTGTGGTGGGATGAATTCCAGAGAGCCTGTTCTGATCTTCAAGTGTAGATCTGACAGGGTTTCTTCTCTCTGTATGGTGTGCTGGGGGAGGCTGGGCTGTAGGATCAGCTGCATGTAGTTTTTGCAAACTGCAAGGGGAGACAAAGGTGCCCTCTGGCTGTGAGCAGCCCTTTGACTGGCAGTGTTCTGACCTGATAGTTTTCCTGGAAAAGGGGGAGGCATTGTCACTGCTCAAGCGCCACCGACGTGCCAACAAGGGATTTCTAGAAGAGATGCTTAAGGGAAACCTGGAGCGAGAGTGTCTGGAGGAGAAATGCAATTATGAGGAGGCCTTTGAAGCCCTTGAATCCATCGATCAGACGGTAAGTACAGGAAACATTCCCCCAGCCAGCCTCTGTAGGGAGACACCAGCAGGCTGCACATACAGCCAGGGGCCAGGGTTGCAATACTCAAATATGTGAACCAAAGATGAGCTCATGTGTGCATGCCCCAAGGCAAACTCAGGCTTCCTTAGGGAATTCCATTCTTGAGACACTGCAGGGAATACATCTGAAAACTCAGGTTCTTTTCTCTCCCTCTCTATACATGAAGTGACAAGGTGCCATTGGTCCTGAACAGCATCTTCCACTAGCTCAGCATGGTACCCCACACGTGCGCTCCTGTCCCAGACACTCACAGAAGCACCGGCATAGCAGCCAAACACTGAGTGCAGGTGCCTCAGACTCCTTTGAACTGAAGTTTTTGCATGCCCTGTTCCTTTTTCCAGTTTCCAGACTCAACTCACTCTGCCAAATTTGTGCTGCATCCTTTTGGGATTTGCTCCTAGCCCCAAGGCTGGTGTCCCTGCAGAATTTCACACCCCAAAATACAACAGAAGAACAGTTACGAGCCTAAGCCAGCAAGACAGTACCTCTGTGGAGTACTTCAAAAGCAATCAGCCTCAGGCTGCATGGCAGAGGTGTAGATCCAAAAAGCTGAGCAATACCTACATGTGATCTGTGGCCTTAGAAATTCCAGGTTCAGCTGCTTGGACTTCTGCACTGTAGCCCACTGCTGTACAGAAAGCTCTGCTTGCTCTGCAGGTTGATGAAAGTTGTAAACATCTTTGGTCTCTTTGGAAACAACAGTACTGTCTTGATTCTTGAGTCTGATGTGTGCTGTGGGAATGTGGTTTTGTATTGGATTTTTTGCTTTGACTCCATAGTAATTGGTATAAACAGAGCTAGGTTAGTTTGGTTTTTTTTTTGTGATGGGATGTTCTCTTACTGGTTTGAATTGCAGTAGCCAAGAATGGTTTGATGTTTTGTGTATAAGTATATACTTTTCTTTTTTTCTTCTTTTTTATAGGACATATTTTGGTCAAAATACCAAGGTAGGTTGTTTTGAGTCCTGCAGGTACTCCTATCCCTTAGGATGCACTGTCTCATCCTGGAGAGATGGCTCCCTCTTTTAAGAGCTCACTTTCCAGGACTAAGCACTTGTATTTTGCCTTTAAATGATAAACTGGTTCAAATGATGATGCTTATTTTGACTGATGATGATGCCTCTCAAGACATCATTTTCATATAATGTGTCTCTTTCTTCTTATTTTGCTAGTATGTCAGGGCCTGGGGATGTCCAGGACAGTTTTGGATGCTTGCCTAGAAGGTATGAACTTCATGCTGACCTCACTCTCCTAGATACAATGAGTGCCAGGAACTCGCTTCCTGCAGAGATTGGACAGAAAAAAATTAAACTGTTGGATGTTGGAGGAGCCTTCTAATTATAAAGAAAAATACCAGGGGAGGAATTTGAAATTATTTCTTACTCTATTTCCCCACTAACCATTTCAACAAATAATCTGGCTTGTGCACTGAAATAGCATGGGGTAAATATCCTTATCCTTGCGACAGTCAGGTGTGAGTGGCCTCAAAAAGGCTCTGAGCCAAAGCAAAGCACAAAGCTCTCAGGGATAACTCCCTCTGATGAGGCTGAGAAAGCTTAGGCTGTGTGCTCTTCTCACGGGAAGAAGATGCCTCTGCTCGTGCAGGCTCATGCACCCAGCAAAAGTTAAAGGGATGTGGGAGAAGGTACTTCTGACCTTGCAAAATGCAACATCCAGTTCCACTGACTCTGGCTTACACTGTGTTGGGATTTTGACAGGTAGCTGTGCTCTTGGGCTGGGCCAGAACTATCGGGGAACAATTAGCCACACCAAGTCTGGGATTGAATGTCAAGTGTGGACAAGCAAATATCCACATATTCCCAAGTAAGTTCATCTCCCACATACCCCTTAAGAGTTCTCTGGGGTGTCCTTCCTTCCTAGCCTAACCAGCTTTGTCTCTCATAGATTTAATGCCACCCTTTATCCCAACCTCATTGAGAACTACTGCAGGAACCCAGACAACAACTCAGAAGGCCCATGGTGCTATACCCGAGACCCAACGGTGGAACGGGAGGCGTGTCCCATCCCCGTGTGTGGTATGTCCCAGCACTCCAGAGAGCCCTTCACTCACAGCAAAACACTGCACTGAAACTGATACTAAAGCAGTCAAGGAGAGGGTCAAGGAGGGGAAATGCTTACATGAACAGAGGTCAGTAGGAGTAGAGAAGCTGCATCTTAAAGGGTAAAGGAGATGAGGAAGAAAAGTCACCGAGTTGCCCATACATAATGAGCTGTTTTCTCTAGATTATGCTAATCTAGGTCTAAATTAAAACCAGCGTCAGCAGTTCCGTGGAATGTACTACAGTATTTTCTAGTCAGTCACCCCAAAATCCTGGCCCAGTTGTCTCTATTTTGTGACAATGATGAGTCATAATGTGTTTTGGTCTGAATTCCTACTTTTAGGACAAAATACCTACAGTTCGTGCTTGACTGCCTGCCTTACCATTCTCTCCTGTGGAGGTGTGCAGTTTAATACTCACAATCTCAAGTAAAGAGGAGATGTCCTTCTCTCATCATTGCACTGGACATGGAGGACCATCCCCCTACATTTACACATTTCTGCTGCTCCCCAGTACAGAGCTATGTCCCCTGGGGCTTGGCCTCTGTCTCAGAAGAACTGGTAAAGGAGAGAACTTTCTCACACAGCAGAAGTTTCTCTTCCAAAAACAGAGACTAGAAGCAACAACTCATAAGCAAAAGTTAGAGGTCAGCAACCATTTTGACATGGGGTATTTTGAAATTTTAAAAGCCATTACCATTGCTCCGGTCTGCAGAATCTAACAAACTGAGAAGAAATACTGCTCTGCTTTGAGGCCATCAGGCATCTGTGCTATTTCTGTTCACCAATTAATTTCTGACCTGCAGTATCTTACAGTTACACTTCCATGTGCATGGATATAACAGGATTAGAAAAGCCTTGGTTTTGTGCACAGTTCTTTTATAATCATGTTGACATAAGTCAAAAAACAGAAGCAGCCCCACTGATTAAAGTGAATGTTACTTGCCCAGTGGCTGTTGTGCACCAGAGTGAATAGTCAAATGGAGTCTCTCTTCACATGGGTACTCCCCTGTGCACAAGGAGAAGGCACTTTGAGGCCAAGCAAGAACAGGTTGGATACCCACTCCTTCAGGAAATGCTTGCAGTCATTAGGATATTTGCAAGAAAAAGTGTGAGAAGTCTTGCAGAGAAATTTTTCATTTATCATTAGATTTATAAACATTGGCAGTAGTTAAATTTGCCATTTTAGTAGAATACCACAGTAAAAGGCTCCCCCAAACATGGCGTAGTTAGGCATTTTAGAACAAGGTATTGGAGAACCTAATACAGCAGAATTATAATCCCTGAGACACCAACCCATCCCTTGGGCTGGTTCTCCAAGATGCCCCAGAAGGGAACAGAATACTGTTCCTCATACCTTAGTGACAAAGAGAAGTGTGATGAATAGTGCCAGCCTCACTTCACATACTGCTGGACCACCTCTGATACTGCAATGTTTTAGAGGGTCACCACATGCATAGAAACACAGTGGGAGCTCCCAAACATAATGGGAGGCCCCAGGGAATTCCAGGCTTTAGTAAAGGGGCTCTGGTGCTATTTGCTAACAGCACTTCTGAGTGTACAGCTATTGCTTAAATCACAGCTCTGTGTCTTTCCAGGTGAAGACAGAACAACAGTTCCATTTACTCCACGGGCTGTAGAACCTACACCAGCAGAGCCCTGTGAACCAGAGAAAGGCATGCTTTACACAGGGACTCTCTCAGTTACTGTGTCTGGAGCTAAGTGTCTGCCATGGAACTCTGAGAAAGCCAAAGAGGTGCTCCATGGAAAACACATTGACTCAGAAGTGGAGCTGCGAGAGAACTACTGTCGGAATCCAGACAGAGATGACGAGGGTGTCTGGTGTGTCACAGATAAACCACCCTACTTTGACTACTGTGATCTGCACTACTGCGGTGAGAAGGCTACATAGGTTTGGGTAGGCACACACTTGAGGCAGTGGCAAATAACAGGAGTACAATGAAGTGCTTGGCCTGGGAGACACAGACAAGGATGTACATCCACCATGCACATGAGAGTCCTGTTTGTCCATATATCACATGTACTATCCTGCCTTAGGTGCACAGCACTGTTTTACCTCTCTCAGGTGTTCTCCCTGAAAACTCACACTGGTGAACAAGGCACATTAAAGTACACTGGTGTTTTAAAACATCATTCCTTCATCAGATGCACTACGTAGGGAAAGAAACATTTACATTGCTTATAATTACGGCAACTACACTTAAGTGTTTCACCATGTTTGTCTTTCCATCTCTCAGATAGCTCACTAGAGGACGAGAACCAAGAGTCTGAGGGACAATCAGGACGTTCTACTATTCCTAAAGAGTTCACAACCTTCTTTGATGAAAAATCTTTTGGTTCTGGTGAAGCAGGTGAGCAAAAACTCTAGTTTACAGCATGTTCGCAGAAGGATTGTAGCTTCTTCCTATTCACTGTTCCTCAGAAACATCAGCTAACCACAAGCTGTTAAAAGCAGGGGAAGATACTTAAATTCCTTGAAGACCTCTCAGAAGTCAATAGCCAGTTCCAATCATGGAGCTAGTAAGCACTTCCTTTCTAAGATCTTCCAGTTTCACATGCTGACTGCAGACAACAGTTCTCCACTGTAAATGAGGTAGAGTAGCAAAGCCAGATTGCTTGTTTTTTCAGACTGTGGCACTCGACCTTTATTTGAGAAGAAAAAGACAACAGACCAAAGTGAGAGGGAGCTGTTGGATTCCTACACAGGAAGAATTGTCAGCGGGGATGATGCAGAAGTTGGCAGCTCCCCCTGGTATGTATTGTCTTTGCATTTGGGAATTGTGTCTTCCTTCTCTTCAGCTCAAGCAGGCAGAAATAAAAGGGCTTACTTATCTTAGGCAGTGTGCACAAATTACAGATTCTAATCAAAGCTTCCCAAAGTGGTTGATGGAACAGTACTAAAATAGCTGGAAAGAAACTCTCCTCTTGAATAAAGTATGAAACCACCAGAGAAAGCATGTTGGTTTATTTTATCTTCATGTCTTCCTCTTTCCAGCTTTGCTGGAACAAAAAGGATGAGAAACTTCTCCACGTGAAAGAAATGGGGTAAATGGCCTACTACATAGGATATACATGTCCAGGGAAGACTTTCGCTACAGAGCTACTTATGCAGTTTTGTCAGTATAGTGCAATGCTGTTTCCTGCTCACTGCCAATTTTGCATTTTGGCATGACGCCAGGACCCATTTCATCCTGCTAAGGGCTTCCTTCCTCCTCATCTCTCAGGCAGGTGATGCTCTACAAAAAGTCTCCTCAGGAGCTGCTGTGTGGTGCCAGCCTCATCAGTGACAGCTGGATCTTGACTGCTGCTCATTGTCTTTTTTATCCACCCTGGGACAAGAACTTAAGTACGAGTGACATATTGGTGCGGATTGGCAAGCACGTAAGAGCAAAGTAAGAGTCTGAATGAAATGAGAAGGAACTAGGCTTCCTTTTGAAGTAATCAGATACTTTGGAGTTGGGCTGTCATTCAGTGTCCAAGGAAGTACTATAGTTAATGTTACATGCCTCTCAGTAAAAGGATCAAATGGGGCTGTCATTTGCTGCTCTTGCTGATCCTGAAGGTTAAAGTGAAAAGGAGCAAGGAAGCCTGGGAAATCTAAGAGAGTGCTCCTATGTAAAGACAGCATTGTCTCAGAGGGTACAAAGCTGAGAGTATCATAAACTCCAAAAGACTCTCAGCTGCTACTGTACAACAAGTTCTTTCCTTCATAACTATTCCAGATATGAAAAGAATAAAGAGAAGATTGCTCTCTTGGATAAAATCATCCTCCATCCCAAGTACAACTGGAAAGAGAACATGGACCGAGACATTGCACTCATGCACTTAAAGAGACCCATCAGCTTCAGTGACTACATCCATCCTGTCTGCCTGCCTACCAAAGAGGTTGTGCAGAGGTGAGAAGAGAGAGAGAGAAAAAGATGACTTCTCAAGGCTATTTGCAGTAAGAGTGCCAGGCAGGAGAAAGCTGTTAAAATGCATTTAATTGTACTTGTGCTTCCTTCCACAGGCTGATGCTGGCAGGTTACAAAGGGAGGGTAACTGGTTGGGGAAACTTGAAAGAAACATGGGCCACTAACCCCTCCAACCTGCCTGTAGTTCTGCAACAGGTCAACGTGCCCATTGTAGATCAAAGTACCTGCAAGGCATCCACCAAAGTTAAAGTCACTGACAACATGTTCTGTGCAGGTAAGTAACACTGGAGTCCACAGGCACAACTTGCCACAGAAGTCAAGGGCTCTGAGCTCCTGGTGTGACTTGTGCAGCAAGGTTACTTTCTGATAATTTTGCAAATGCTCTCCACAAAGAAGAACTTCCCTATGATAAGAACTTTCTCAGCTCTCAGAAAACATGAAGGCTAGAGAACTTAAAGCTAGGAACAAAGTTTGCAACACCAGCCTGTGTCAGGCACTAATCTAATGGTACTATAGCTAGCAGCAGCAGCTGTGGGACAACCAAGCACAAATAAAATTATCTTTTCACCAGTACATATAGCAGTTCAGTCACCTCCTAAATTAAAGGCTGCACACCCATTATCCTATCTACTAGCTTGTCTTTCCATTCATACTTATGGCCACAAATTTTGAAGGCTCCTACCTTCCTAAATCTCTTCTAGCATCATACCTTTTTGAGTGAGAAGGGGACATAGAATTCAAGTTATCATGAGACTATGGATTTATGTACCAGTTCAATAGTTTCTGCTGTATTCTTCATTTGTGCACACTATCAGTTCCTACAAGCAAGCTTTGTGATTTTTGACTAAATTTGTGCTGCTTGCACCTAAATGCATGCAATTGCTTGAGTTAGGTGTAATTAGCCAATTACATGAGTGTGGTGAAAAGACAGAGTTCTTATGGATTCTTTTTCTAGACAATATTGTTTGAAATAGCTGAGATGTAGACATACAGAAAAAAATGGAGACACGGGTGATGGGAAAAGGCAGAGATACTATCCAGTTTATAAGATAGTGATATCAATGAAATCCTCTTCCTCTTCATATACAGACTTTAGAAAGACAGCCGGGGAGAGAAAAAGCAGAACTTACAGTGACAGGAAGGTGAAAGGGGGGACAATGTGTCTCTATAGTAAACAGAAGAACAGGGAACACAGATTATTACAAATAAGTTTCTAAGACAAGAAAAGCACAGTAGCTCAAGCTACAGCTGTTGTACAGTGTCCATGCAACTTACACTAACAGTAATTCTGATGAAAATACAGGAATGAGAGCACAGAGGGTGGATTCAAGAATACTGCAAAGACAGATGCAGTGTTAGAATTTTCACATATATGAAAAACAGAAGTCCAAGAGTTGACAGAATCAGCAAACAATTTAATGGGTCCCAAAACATTTATGCCATTTATCCCAAAACTTTAAAGAAAACATGGCCAACATGAGCTCCTCCTCCTACAGTCAAATGTCCATTTTTCTTGCCTGTAGGTTACAGTCCTGATGAGTCAAAGAGAGGAGATGCCTGTGAAGGGGACAGTGGGGGACCTTTTGTAATGAAGGTATGTTCAACAACTTCAAGCTTTTAAGACATATAGAGATAGGTTTGTTCTATGTTGAACTTCATGGTCTAAAAAACAGCAGCAGAGTTGAGCCACTGCTGAATGGCTGAAGCAAATCCAGCTCATGCCCAAGGTGAGCAATGGAGATGAATCCTGCAGTCATCCAGCTCCATTTCTATACTGAGCTCTCAGCATATTGGGAGATCACCTGCAGGATCCATGATGGCCAGTTCTTAACTAGAGATTTATGAGTAGAGACAAAGTGACTCCAATAAACTCTGCTGGAGATGCCAGTCTGAATCCCAAAGTAGCATCCATCATTAAACAGGCTGGGGCACATCCAAGCTTTAGATCTGAGAGGGCAACCAAGCTGCTAAACAATCCAGAGCACAAAGCTTATGAGGTATGGCTGAGCGAGCTGGGCTTGTTTAGCCTGGAGAAAAGGAAGCTCAGGGGAGACCTCTTGAAAGGAGGTTGTAGCTAGGTGGCATTCAGCCTTTTCTTCCTGTCAAGCAAAGGATAAGAGAAAATGGCCTCAAGCTGTGCCAAGGGAGGTTCAAGTTGGACATCAGGAGGAATTTGTTCACTGAAAGAGTGCACTCAGTGGTGTGATTTAATCAACATGGTGGTGTTTGGTCAAAGGCTGGACTTGATCTTGGAAGTCTTTTCCAACCTTAATGATTCTCTGATTCTACCAAAGTCTCTTGCTCCTTGTGCCAATTCCATTTTTTCTTTACTTTAGAACCCAGACGACAACCGTTGGTATCAAGTGGGGATAGTTTCATGGGGAGAAGGCTGTGACCGAGATGGCAAATATGGATTTTACACCCATGTATTCCGCCTGAAAAAGTGGATACGGAAAGCCATCGAAAATCATTGGCGATAGATGAAGCATTTACCTTGCTTGATCTCAATTTTGTTACAATGCTCCACTTTAAAACATAAGCATAGAAGATCCTGAAGTAAAACAAGTTATATCCTTACAACTTGACAAAGGAAAGTCTTATCCCTTGAAAATAAAAGCTCTGAAACCCATCTCCTTCTTTTTATTCAAGCAGTTGGATCTAAGTCATGACAGTAGCCAGGAGTACCACAGCACTAGCTATACTGCTGATTACCTATTATGCTTCAAATTCCCCTCTCTTCCATCACCTGTAATCAACAGGTTTTGGACCTCACATAATGGCCTTGCCAGTCACAGCAAGCAAGATTATGCCCTCATGCACTATCCCTTTCCTCCCTTCAAGACAGCTAATTTTCTGTTCTAGGTTTTGACCCATGTATGTACCAGAGATAACCACCCTACAGTATCTGTGGCATTACACAAAACACCAATGTCAAAACTAAAGCTGGTAGAAGCTGTTTTGATCAGACAAACATTGTTCTCAGCTACAACAGCACGCAATAAATACCAGCACCACTCTGTGCACTCATCCTACAAAAGAATAGCAGCTAGAATACATTAAGCAGCACTTCCAGTAAGCTCCTACAAAGCAGGTGGTGCTGGGTCCTCATTCTGTATTTTCCACCTGCATAGCAAGGTTCTGAAGAAAGCAATTCATGTAGTCCTCATAAACGCCTGCAATGGAAGCATCCTGCACTATACCTGTTTGCTTGTGTAATAAATGCTGTCTCCAAAAGCAAGCTTCAGTCTTTCATTAACTCCTCGTTAGCAGGACTATGTGGACAACTGAGGACCCAGAAGTACAGCAGTAAACACAAATTCTTGACCACTCAATTTGTTTAGCCCAGTTTTCTACTAAGACAATCATGAGATTAGAAAATTGTCCTTGCTCCCTATGGCACTGCATTTCTAAGCTTTTCACTTACAGTGCCACAAAGTCACAAAAACAGGCAACAGTGAAATTAGTTGTTCTAAAAAAAAGTTGTTAAATTAGTGTCTGGCCACCTCCTTTAAGATGGCTCATCTGGGAACCAAGTTGAAGCAGCCCAATTTGATTGCCCAAATAAAGCATAAAAAATCACCTCTCAAAGAAATCTGAAGAACAAAATCTCAACAGTTCCAGTTTCATGACTGTTTAAAGTCATTGATAACCACAGACATTGAACACTGAAAATGCTTAGCCCTTCTAATGTTTATACTTTAAGCCTCACCCCTTCACTACTACCAAATAATCTGTGACAGAAGAACGGAACCAGGACCATACCGTTTCTGGAGAAAGTCACTGTTCATATTGACTTGTTACAAACAATACAGAGGAATAATTTTTGAAATTCAGTTTAATGTTATTTAAATATTGTCTGGGCTAAAGATTAGGCTTTATTAATTTATGTGCACAGATTTTAGTTCAGAACTCCCAGGATATTGAGTCCAACCAAACACTACAAAGACACAGGGCAAAAACTCATTCATAAAAACAACTATATCTTCTGCTACTCAATTATTCCTGTATTTCACTTCTGATTCAGCTTAAATTTAGAATAGTTTATGCAGGTTTGCAGGCATTGCTGTTTTAACATCCTGAGCTAATTAACAAATAGTTCTTCCGAATGTCTGCTGAATATGATGAAGGAACATATGGATTAATTTAAATGTCACTAAGTTTCAGAGAGCAGCTAGTAATTGAGAGGTAGTGGCAGTAACTCTAGTGTCAGCCAACACAAACTATTCACAAACTGCCCCAGTTTTAAGTGCACAAAACCACAGCACTTACCAATAAGGGCCAAACCTCCACTTGTAACAGAGCTCTGTTCCATAAGTGCATGCCCATTTCAGGTTATGAGAGAAGACTGTGACTACTAAATTGAGGCAGTGGAGCAATGAATGGCATCATATTAGTTAACACAGGATGGAGAACGCTCACGATCACCTGCTATCAGTGTGCAAACTCACCATAAGCACCAAGCAGCATTATGTCAGCTGCAACCCCAGCCTAGGGCTCCTGTGAAAGGAAGATTTCAGACATTTGCAGAAGCTCTGGCATAGATCTGTTGTACAAGTATTAATTTAAAGCCACATTTTTACTGTTATCAGGCAAGACAGTTTCAGTAATGGCTCTTACGTAGAGACTGCTGGTTCACATAGCAAACAACAAAAGCAGCAGTTACATGGAACAGATTAAAATCTAGCATAGAAGTGTGCTATTTTAAGCCTGCCTGTCCAACTCTTCAATAAGTCTGTTCTAGCTATGGAACAGATGTGCAATTTATGCTTCACAACCAGTTTTCACATGGAAGTGCAGTAGTAAGGTGAAAATACATCACCTCCCTAGAAATGAAAGGGCTAGAAAGGATACACAGTGTGTCTGTCCTAATCTTCATTATTTGGAGCTTCTGAAAAAGGCTAATCATTCATTAAAAAAAAAAAAAAAAAAGTGGCTACAACTTTTGCAGACTAATTCTATTAGGTGTCTTCATTACAGAATGGTAACATCTGATGTTTAAGAGCAAAAAGAAGTAGTGAGTGAATTTTACCTGCATGAGGAACACTGCTTAACCAGATGAGGTCAGGATAAATGAGTCCACTGACTGAGTACACCACTGCTACTCTATTCCATATCAACAGCAGCAGGCTCCCTCAAAGAAAGCTCCCTCAGATGGGACCACACAATCTGGGTAAAGGCATCACAGAGACTAGATAATTCAAAGCAAGCATTTCAGCAAACTAAATATTTTCAAGTTACATAAACTTATTCCAAAACAAAAAAAGCAACTATATGAAAAATGTACTACTGCTCATAGAAGAGTGCAAAGTCTCAGGACTGCACCCACAGATAGTGTATTTCCACTCATCTTTCTTATAGTGTATCCAAACCCCAAAGTTCATGCCAGCTTAGTTCAGTTTCTAGATGTCCACTCACTAACATTCAGGAATAGAGAGTGACCTCTAACCAGCAGTTGCTGCTGTTCCTACAGAGGCTGGAATATAGTTAATGCAAACTTTATTTACAAAAGACACTTAAATTAGTTACTTCATGCCATGTGTCCATACAGAATCAATAGTTCAAGGATTACATGGAGAAGAATTCACAAAATTAAAAGTGAAATCACTAAAAGTCTTCTAAGAGTTAAGAACTAGGAAAAGATTTTAAAGACAACTTTACAAATAAAAACCCCAAGTCATGAGAAACTAGTCTGAGCAAGAGGATGGTTGTTTACAGGTCTGTACACTAAAACTAATACACAGACAGCCTTCTATTGTCAAAGAGATGCTCATTGAGAAGCAGATTATGTACAAATACTTGTGCCACAATGACTCAACCCCCCAAAATCCACTGTATTATACATAAACCAGTTTGTATACATTAGGCCTAAACGAGGCCATTTAACTATGAAGACTTCTAGTTTAGTAAACTAAAGCTGAAGACAGCCCCAAGCAACAGCGATACTGTCTCTGCATCTCTATTTGCGACTGCTTTTTATTCTCTCCAATCGTTTTTTCAAGTCATCAATATTGGCTGCTGCAGAAGAGGACGAAGCCAGAGTAGTTCCAATGCCAGAGGAATGAGTCTGATTGGAGTCCAGGTCCAGATGTTGGTACTGCTCCCGGGACTCACGCAGCTGGGAGAGCTTGCTGTGAAGCATATCTGTAGAGGATGCAACTGTAGGGAGCGTTGGTTTAGAGAGCAGAGACGTCAGAGGGGGTCTGTCTTCCTGCTAGGAGGGAGGAAAGTGAAGTGTTAAGACATACAGTCGTAAAGGCCATATAAAAAGTAGAAATCATAATCAATGGTTTTCATCTCTACAGGAAGCAGATAGAAACAGAGGAAAGGGAAGGAGCACTACAACACAAGTGGATCTGGAGCAATAAAGTCAGCTGCTGTCAAAGTCAGAACCATGCAAAGCTAATTACAATACTCAACTCTTATCATCTGAGTAGTTAATGTTTAATTTTATGTCAATGTGGACACAAAGAAACTAGTCTTTCAAGATCAAAAAAATTGCCTGCACACCAGCGTTTTACTAAGATAGATTGCCAGAGTCTTGAAAAGCCTTAATTCTAACACAAGAGAAAAATCCCTGGCCTATGTGCAACATCAGCAGACAATGAATTTTCTGGAAGAATGAGAAGAGGAACTTTAACTGACTGGCAAGACTGAACTTGTCAAAGATTTAGTGTCAATTCACTGTTCTTTTACCAATTGGTATTTCCATCTGAGTTACTTACCTTGTTACTATCATCTAGGAAACATTTCCTCTCCTCAGAGCTCTAAGCTGATACTCAAATTTGTATCAAAGGTTAAAACAGTGATGCATCAGGATGACTATCCCTAGAGTGAACATCATTTGACATGAGGCCGAATTCAAATTTCAGGAATTGGCACTACACTGCTAACACACAGATCATAGAACTGTAAGAAATTTTGGTTTACAAGTTTTCAATTCTAAGTTCATTCGGAATTCCTGTATCTCAGTATCCATACACCAAAAAGATGTAGAATTTCAAAGTTTCAATTCAGCTCTCATCATTGTTTCAGAGCAGAAAGATCTAGAATTTCCACATCATTTATCTCTGAGGTGTTAACTTTTAGAGAACAGTTGTTTGAACCTTATTGAGGCTCAACTTCCCAGCAAGGGAAGGTAATAAGCTAGAGGCCTGTAGAAACGACTGGCACATAACATCAGCAATGCAGACAGAGTGGATTGTAATGTCAGCCTACTTGGTCAAGTAGTGAGTTTAAAGCCATTTATACTAGGCACAGTGACATGCAGTGAGTAACTAGGACATGCATTATAAATGAAAGATCATAAATTCTGATTGGAATCTGCCTTCTGACAATTAAATTCTTAAAAAAAAAAAAAAAAAAAAAGAAAAAAAAAAG
>VWYP01014866.1:756971-802352 GCA_013400435.1 Pycnonotus jocosus | reverse complement strand
AAAAAAAAAAAGTGCAAATCAAGTGCCTCCCCAGGGGATTTACAAGCATTGTCAAGTACAATACCTTTGCGTTGTCAAGGCCACAACGCTGCCTGAGGATTTTTAATCTTTCCAAGTAAACTGAAGGCCCCACTTCCTCCCCATTTGTATTTCCTATAGATGAAGATACAGTGTGGGTAGACGCAGGAACACATGTTCCTTCCATTTGAGGAGAAATTCCTGGAGGATGAGGGGAAGGAAGGAGGAAAGTTAAAAAAAAATTAAAACATCAGAAAAGTGTAAACCTCTTGGTCAATTCTTTGAAATAAGATGCAACGGATGAAGAAATAACCAACCTATTATTTGATGATTATTTGCATTTGCTAGTATAGACATATCTGGCCTTTCATTTCCTTGCTAAAGTGACAATTGAAAACCAAGAAGAGAAATGGAGAAATTTAAGGAGTGGCTGCAGAGCAGCTCGAGAAGCGCTGAAACCAACAGCTGAAGAGGACAGTGGCGGGAGAGGAAGATGCTGATGTGCATCAGCAGTGACCATAACATCCAACGGGAGAACTGAGCAATTGGCAAGGTGGGAAATACTTGCAGTTGTCTGTCTTTTTCTAGTTTAGTTGTACTTCTGGGTTTACTGCTGATTCTAACCCCTCTTTAGCTCTCATTTGTGCAACTTGAAGATTTTTATTCCAACTCTGTCTCAAAGAGATTTCTGGGATGCACATAACAAGGTTTTTAAAGCTTCCCTTCCAAGAGACTAGAAAAGGAATTTACACGATGAAAAAACCTTTTCCATTATTAAAAGAATTGCAAATTCTAAGACTTAGCATGGACAAGGATTTGTTCTCACTAATTTACTACAAGGGTGTTTAAAATAGATAAAAGGAGAATTAAGGTTAAGCATTTATACCTTACTCTACATAAAAATACACTGTTGCAATATGAAACAGCATGTTTTATTACATCAGACAAAGTTATGGAAGAAAAAAAAGAGACAACTGTGGCACATATATTTGGGGTTGAAAATTGCTGAACTAGTATTTCTCAGTTGTACAAACTTTCACGATGAAAGGTAGAATTTTCTGTCCTGCATAACTGGACACATTTAGGAAGTTCTGAAAGAACCTCATATCACCTATCTTCCTAAAGGAATCTACAATACAGGGATAGGAGAAGGAGCAGTAGTAGAAAAAAGGCTAATGTTTCACAGGACACTATGAAATGAGTAAGAAATAAATATTAGAGGTAGTTTTGCTAGACTGTGTATCAGCTTTTACTGGCAGCTAATAATTTGTCACATTCCTTCCCTAATACTTCATTAAATACTCCTTTGTATTTATTTGCAATGAAAAGACTCAGCAATGAACGGTTTTGCAGTAATTCATCGAACTAAAAAGCTAATTTACTGGAAAGAGATCATACCATATTCTGCAGAAACTGTTCACGTTATTTAATATAAGCTTTTCAATTCCACAAACAATACTACTATCAAAAAACCTCCTATATGATTTTAGTAAAAAGGTACAAGATTCTGACAGCTGCTGCTGCCGTTTTAAACCAGCTTTATACCTTGCAGAACCAATTCTTGATACCAGACATATGAAACACAGACTAATGTTTAATCCACACTACAGGATATGGACTAGAACCATGTTCACCAAGCCTTTCAGAGTTTTCTACATTTAGTGTGGTTGTAACTTCTGTTTTTGTAAACAAAGAATGTATACTCCCTACAAATGGTGCCTCATGAAGCAACACAAGCAGCAAGGAAACACACGGCTTGCTTCAGAAATCCACAAAGGTATGCGAATATTGATTTCTACCAAGAGACGTGTAAGTGTTCCATCTCTGCTTCTATAAACCAACTAGTTCTGCTATAACATGTACCTGTAGAAGTAGCAATGCGTCCTTTCCCTTCCCGTTCTGTTTCTATCAGTCGGAGGCCTCTTTCCACATAGCTTTGAAAGAACTGAGAGGAATTTTTCAGGAAAGGCTCAATGTCTGCATCAGAGTATTTCTTTTTGTATTCATACAGTTCTGCCAGACCCTGGGAGGGAAGAGTTGTTATATATTACTACAACTGCTGCATATACCATTCTAGTGTATCATGTTCTCTTTCTTGCAGGAAGGGGCACCCAGGGGCACTCACCTCCTTGGTGTTTTCCTTTGAGCCAATCTTCTTAAATATTTCTGCCAAAATATCATTGACTTTGGCTTTTGAAGCTTTTTCCTCCTAAATAAACAAACAAAAGGAGACTTTTAAAACAAAGTGAATAAAACCAAACAGAAATCAGACAAACCTACGACACCCTCAGATCTGCTAGCTGGATACAGAGCTTCCAAGATGAAGAAAACCTTGAAGTGATCAGGGTTCTACATGGCCACTTTATAGACAAATGTGGGCAAGGACATCAGGAAGCTGTAGGACTCCTTCTGAGAATTTAAGTATTTAAAACCTGTTTTGGATATGGCTAACTTTTAGTAGATCAGATGCAGTACCACGCAGCATAAAACCTATGCTGCACATTTGAATTTCCTGGAGAGTACTTCATCCTGAGATATGCACAGAATACTCAGGGTAAACATTCACAACAAATTCCTAAAACAGTCGTAAATGAAAATTTCGCTTTAGAAGAGTATTTCCAACATTATTTGCATGTTGAAAAGGGAATTACTTCTTGATATTCCACAAACACAAAATTAAGTTTATTTCTGAAATAAATTGCTTTACACTCCCTTCCCCTGCCAACACATTTTCTTTACTTACTATGCGAGAAGCTCCTTTTTCTGTATCCTTATCAGCTTTTCCAGTCTGGTCCATGGCGTGTTTCATTACTCTACAAAGGTGAGCTTCCAGCTCAGACTCATTTTTGTTGTCTATCATTGTTAAATGATCTAAGATCTAAAATGAGAAAAAAAGGGAATTAAAAACACAAAGGGAAAAAAAAAAAGAAATACTCTAGGGACTGCATGAACATCCAATTTAAAAATACATGACTAGTGATTGCTCTGACCTTGGGCCCTTTCAACTTGCACAGAGTGTGAAGCAGAGTCTTCAATGTCCTAATAGGGAACTCACTCTTACATTTCTTCAGCTTCTCTTTGGGAAAGACCTTCATGAAAATGTGGATATCCAGCAGAATCCGATCCAGATTGATGCTATTAATGGTTTCCGGAAGAAGACGCACCATTCTCCACAGACACTGGAACGAGAGGCTGACTTAAAGCAAGACACCTCAAGAACGAATTATATAAGGAGAAGTTACACAACACCATCACTGAGCCACTTCACTCTGCCAGCACACCATACAGGCACACGCTGTGTCTGCTGCTCAAGCTATATTTGCACTGGTACGTACTTTCTCTTTGTAACTGTCTCTACAGTATCCAGATCTTTCTTTAGAGCTGATGCATAAGTGAGGTGCTGACTTCTCTACCTATAACCAGAGACTAAATGCTTTGTGTGAAGACATTTCACCAGATAATATATATATGCTATGTACACCTGCACACAGCACAAATTTTTTAGGTTTAACCTCATGAAGAATGTCTGAGCCGTCTTTAAATCATGCCAGTTACAAAAGGGTGTTGTACGGTAAGAAAAGATCACGCTCATGCTTTCAATGCCGACATCTGCCGGTTCACTCTGCCTGTCAATACAGATGACAGGATACAAGTCAGCTCCAGCCTGGCACTGTTTGAATCCATAGTACAGTGCAGTGCCAAGCAAACAAGCCCAGCAGGTGACTGTACGCCACTGTATGGGGTTTGTATCAGTACACACAAGTTTTTGTAACCTATTAACAGGTGTAAAGCTCCCTCCTAAAGTCTCTATATGTGACATAAGATCAGAATTACAGAAGTTATAAAAAATTCTTCAAGTTATGCCACTTTTTTAACTCCATCTGTTCTTTGAGGTAAGATGATGCAGATAAACCATGTAAGTTCAAAATCTCTACTACAGGCTTACCTTCATGACAAGTTCTGAAAACTTAGGAGAACTGGCTGTTGCTAGAAGACTGTCTTGGAGCAAAACAAGCAGAGCACTAGAGGGAATAAATTTATAAAGGTTACACAGAAATAGTGCTATATGCGAGAAAAAAAGATGCCAACTCCTCAGAGAATATCACACCAGAGACTGGGGTTAGACCAGTAGTTGTGCAACAGCTCTTTCCTTCTTCCTTTCTAGTATGTTACAAGAATTTAAGAGACAGTCTGCTGAACTTCAAAGCACAAAGAATTATACTAAGCTGGTTTGCTTAGCCTGCCTCCAGCTGTGCAGTCAATTTCTGATCACTATCAGTGACAATTCTTCATTAGCTAGCTGAATGATTCTACAGACATCAGTCCTTGCTTACAAAAAGACTGACAAACTCAGCCATTCAAGGAACCCAAGAGAACGGGTAAAGAAAAGCAGTAGTTGTGTAGTTTTCATTACATACCTCAAGATGTTGGTCTGGTCAGACTTCTCCAGAACTTTCACTACCAAGAGGTTGACTGATCGGATGACCTGCTCACCCTCCTCAAGATCTTCAACCCGAGAATCCAGCATTAATGTAATAAGACCATGCATTAGGTCTTTAAGCACACCAGTGGATGCCTCTCGAGCCAGACTCTCTATCTGAAATAGCTACAGATTGAAGAAAGTGTTAAGTTTTCCCTGCACATGATCCTTTTGTATAGGGACTTCTCTAGACTACACTGTCAAACCTTGACATCTCCCTGTTTCCCAAAAGAGTAAATACAGTCAAAACACCAAGTATGAAGGAAATTATTTCTACTGAGTGACTTCTGAAAAGACTCAGGCCAACTCAGCACTGAAAAGGTAAAGAATATTAAAAACTGAGCTTAATAGAAGTCTTAGTGGCTGTATTTTGCAGAAGCAGAGACCTTTTTCCCTTCCCCAACTTCTCATTCCCGACCTGCTCTCAAAAGGTGCATTATTGGCAACAAACCTTTGTAAGAAAGGCTCAATAGCAAGCTAACCTAGGTACAGACATTCCATTCTCCCACAACTTCTGCACAGAAACTATCTGCTCTTCACAGTTATTTATCTTCTACAGCAAAGCCTTACCGTGATCATGCTCCCAATAATACAGCTGTAAAGTCTGACAATCTCATCTTTGTCCAGCTTCTCATCTGCCATGTGCGTATTGTAAATTAACCGGAGCTGCATAAATGTGGCTATTAGGAATTGGTCGATGTGGCCAGACATAGCTTCTGCTTTGTCCTCCTGTTTGAGTACCTCATCAATCTACGATTTAAAAACAAAACGCTCTAGTAAAGTCAATATAATGCAAACAGTGCAAAATAACAATAATTTAAATACTTTTCTGTAGGAAGGGGGGTTGCCCTGACCAATCCCTTTGCCAAGGCAGTTTTATTCTAAGCTTTCACCCAAAATCAGCAGCTAGAGACTTGTACTGCTAATCCAAACACAACCAATTACTGATATTTTAGATAACTGCAATTCTATTCTGTATAGAAACGAAAACATTCACATTATAGAGTCTGGAATTTACAGCTTTATGAAATCTTCTGGACAAAAAAGTTCTAAGTAGTTAAAGCCACCCTAAACCCATGCAAAAACTACAGGTAAGACAATCCTTTTGCTAAGGATCTCTTAAATAGTTTAAATTTACAAGTTAAGTCTCACTGACTTATTGGCTTTTACAAACTCATACCACAAATAATTTGACAGAACCAAAAATGTAACACAGAAGCACTAACAAGAAAAGCTTTAAGTCTATTCCACATCTTTCAACTGGAATTTCTATTGCTAAAGCGAGTCAGATGGCCCCTGTGCACCTAGTTTTGTCATCAGGGAGATTCTGAGCAGAGCCCATGTCACCTGACATGATTGCTCCACCACAGTGCAACTCATCACCCTCGCAGGCAAAGTCTGGCACAGTGTGATTAGTTGCGACCTTAATTCACTTACCTGTGTGAGCGCCTGGATGCTCGTATTTATATCACCACTGGCTACTTGGGAAATGACAAAGTTGATAGTAGAAGCTGTGTTACTGTGCATGTCATCGAAGTGTGGGGACACAGCACGGATTCTAAAGGGTTGAAAACAGGATTCATTACCTTTTGGAGAGCTACTTTAATAGACATTTAACTGCTGTATTTCAATCATGATTTAGTGACAATGGAAAAGGATCTCTTTCTTCGCAAGGATTCTCAAGGAAGGAATCATTCCTTTTACCATGTCTATTGCACTATTTAAAAAGACACTGATGATGTATTTACAGACTCAAGATCCTCTTACTATAAAAATGCCAAAGTAGAACTCATGTCTTTCATTAAAAATAACTGCTCTCCAGATTTCAGAAGAGTACATCAAACCTTTGTTTTGCCATCTCTTCAAGTTACCATCTCATGAAAACAAGTCTGAATGGAGAAAGTAGCACTATCAATTCACCTTCTCAAAACACTTCTTAGGCAGCCCTGCTGATTTCACTTAGCAGTTAAAACTAAACTCACTTGGGCTCAGGAATCAAGACTGGCTCAAAGATGTCATCTAGTTTGTGCTGTACAAGTGCTGGCATCTCACATCTGACGGTTCCATTGTCATTTTCAATTTCATCAAGATCCAGCTGAAATTCCCGTGGAACTGCATGTGTTGTCTCAGAGTGGCTGCCCATGTTGCGATTTTGGCTATAGAAACCAGGAGAATTTTAGTTTATTATATGTACACTATTTATTATACATACACAAGAAGCAAGAATATTAGCACTAGCATCCACTGGTAGCCCTAAAGCTCTCATACTAGCACAGGTTTTGCAGTTTGGATTATATTCAAGCCCCTTAACTTCCTCTGCCTTTCCCCTAGTCCTGTAGGCCAGGAGAGCAGCTGCTATTTACCTGCCCTCCTAGTTTCTCTTGTGAACCACAAGATGCCCTGTACCTGTGCTAGGTATGCACTGTTTGAGATAACTAGCACAGTTTACAGTACTACTAAAGGAATATAACTTGAAAGTCTGAGTGGCATTTTTCGCCTTTAGTTTTTTAAATAATAGACCGGATGCGCATATATAGAGCAACCTCATAAGCTCCTCTGAATCTAAGACTTCAAGCATTCCCATGTGACCTATGCTGCATATCAGATTTTTCAAGGAAATATTTAAATACATAGTTCTCAGCACAGACTTTTATTCCAAAATAATGAGCAGGTGGCAAGAAGTAGTTTCTGAGGTTTTTGTTTTGGGTACTGTTGGCCCAGGCTCTACAGTTCATACATGTTTATTAATTTCTGTGCTTTATGGCTAAAATAATTAGAACAAGGTCCAACAAATACCAAGTTTAATGCAAAGAACATTGAAAGTTCTCCCAATATTTTGAACAGTTGCTTAATGTGGAAGTGCCATGTCTGTCTGCAGCTTCATCCACAGTCACCTTGACAGAAACCTGTATTTCTGTTTTCTTTCTTTTCTTTAGTTCAGAGATCTGTAAATAACCTAGAACTAGCCATGGCAAACTCGTCACCCTCAGGAAGGGATGGCCAGGATAGAAACTGAAAAATAGAAGAGCCTTGCTACCAAGGAGTTAGTGGGCAGTACTTACATCCTATAAGTGCGATACATAATTCTGTCCATGGAGAAGCAGTGAAAAAAGGCACAAGACCATTTAGAAAGATTTCAAGACAGACAAGACAAAAAAAATTCAGACATTTAGATTTATATTATTTGGCCATTTTTCACAACATGCAAAGATGACGATATAAGAACTAAAATGACATTGTCAGACATATTAGCACATACACTATGCAGGCTAGAGACCGTAATGTAACATTACATACTTGAGTTTAGAGGACATGTCCTCAGTTTGTCCCTTGCGCATCATGCTGGCGTTGGCGCTGATGTTCTGAGTACGCTGAGGTTTCTCCTCTACCTGTCTCACTGGAGCAGAAGAGGGTCTCTTGGCTGACCGCTTTATTCTTTCCTCCAGCATGCTCATGTCCTTCTCTGAAAGCTGTAACACACAATGCTTTCACTCAGCCTGAGTTGAATGGGTCTTAGAAATCTCAGTCACCTATAGGATTCACACCATATTCATTAGTGCAGACTGAAGTTCTCTGATATGAAGGTGGGAAATCTCAATGCTACCTCCTAGCAGCAAACTCACCAGGACACTCTGGACTGTCAGGTGCTACTTCAAGAGCTAATTAAGCCATGTTGACAAGCTGTAATACAGAATACACCTATTTCTAGCCCACATAACTTTCAAGAAACAGTTCATCTTGAATCCAAACTGTAGTACTATTCTGTGTTTGTAATTGTTGCACGTGTTGCTGCAAAAACACCAAACAAAAACCCTCCACCCACCTTTCTATATTCCCTGTTAGCAGACCAGGCAATGCTCTAACAATCTGGACCCTGCCACAGAAGCCAGAGTCCTTCTGACAGTTGTCCTGTTCAGTGTACTCATAATTCAATATGAACGCCAGATAAGGCAACTTAATGCTCCAACTCAGTGAAAAGATTCATATTTACCTGCTCATCTACCATACCAAAGACTACCAATAAAAACTCCATTTGAACAAAAGTAGACATTACAATTTCATGAGAAGTACTCTTTAATATCCCTATACTTTAGAAACCTTCCTGAGAACCCATAGATGGACCATGCTGAAGCTCAGAAAGTCGTGTTAGAAAGGGCTGAACTGTTCAGGTGCTACATTTTTTCCTTTACCTTGAAAAGTCAAAAGCAAACCGACTATGTAGAACGGAGGCAGAAGCAGAGTGCACTCTGAACAATAGTTAAATAGGATGGAAATCTAAAATGTTATGAAAATGCAACATTAACTATCACAGGAACAGTTACCATAGAAAATAAGAGTCACATTAAATTTCAACTTTTCAAGAAGCTGGAAGAAAGAAAGAAAAAAAAAAAAAAAAAGAGGGGCAGCCTTGCTTCCTCTGCTTGTCATATTCCATAAAATACTCATCCAATAGCTTGTATTCCTTATGGCATATACAATACACAACAAAGCTGCAAAGGCATTAAAATATTGATCATATTCCAATCAGTTTTAGTGCTGCTAGAAACATTACCAAGACCAAATCCAGAGAACAGAACTGTAAAAAGTGATCTAACTGCTCCTGATTCAGATTAGAATTCAGCATACTTAATCTGACATGCACAGTAATTATAAATACAGTGAACTAGCTTTCCATTGCTGGACACTGAGTTTTGCCACCTTTAACTTTTACTTCATTTTAGATAATAATGGATAAGTATGATTTTCAGAGAACAAACAGCAGCAATACAGAGCAACATAGTACTGACACCTTAAATATGAAATACTGTAAGACAAAGCAAGTGAGCCAAACTTACCAAACTTCAAATGCAAAGCAATTGGGTAAGTTGGGCATAAAAATTTATGTTGAGGATTTAATGGAGCCCCAACAACTAGCCTTTCTTTGGCCAAAAAGTTATCCTAATATTCTGAATCAGATGTGTTACTTGTACAGCTGTACAGTTGACTATAACGCAAGTTACTCTTTACGAACAATTTAATTCCCATGAAGGTCAGTGTTTTTCTCTTTTTTTTTTTTTTCCCAGCTTTTTCTTTCATGCACATCCAGGTCATATAGATATCTCTTATTGGAGACAGGCTGAGAGTTGGGGTTGGGAGAATGCTGAAGAGAAGGCTTTGGAGAGACCTTACTGCGGTCTTCCAACACCTAAAAGGGGCCGACAAGAAAGCTGGAGAGAGACTTCTAATAGGAGCATGCAGTGACAGAAAAGTAGTAATTACTTTAAAATGAAAGAAGCTAAATTTAGATTGGATTTGAAATTCTTGACTGTGAGAGTGGCTGAGGCAATGAAACAGGATATCCAGTCCCTGGAAGTGTCCAAGTGTCTCTGCCCATGGAAGGGGGCTTGGACCTAAATGGTAAGTTCCCTTCCCAAACCATTTGATGATTTAATATATTCTACAATCTGGGATTACCTAAATAGCTATCAGAGGCTCTATGATGTAGTAAGTTATTTTCAAAACTACAAAATGTTCCTCATGCCAACAGCAAGATGTACCATGACCAATCACAAGCAAAACAGTGCTAATCCCCTAAAAATGTGTAAAGACTTGAAGAAAAACCAAACCACCAAAGAAAAAAATCCCACACAAATTTTGGGCACAGCACCCTAACTCCAAATCCCCCATAAACTTATTTGCAGTTATACTGACATTTCCAATCAGCTTGAACACTTGGTCACCATGGACATTGTAGACGGTGACGATGGTGTTCAGCGCAGCGTTGCGCACAGTGTTGTCCCGGTCACCAATGTGAGTTGCCATTTCTTTTAAGGCTTTTCCTGGAGTTGGCTGGCATACATTCATGCCATATGATTCAACCAGACATCCAAGTTCTTCCAAGCATTCTAAAAGAAGAAAACAACCTAAGCACATTCAACTTTGAAGCTGCTAGAAAGAGAGCCCTCCCAATTCCTGTATTGCTTGCACAACTTGAACATTCACTGTAGAGAACTGCCAATCACAAAGCTGATGATACATATACTCCAGGTGATTTATGGGATCAATAGTAAGCTACAGCAGACTACTTCACAGATAGTATCTCAAAGCTGCTGGTCACCCCTCTACACTAGAAGTATTTCCTATAACCATGTATGAGCAATGTTACAGTTAACATCACAGGTAAATGTTGTGAGTTTGCAATACTATATTAAGTATAGAATATAACCTTCTGCTTATACCAGGATAAGATATTTTCAAAGTGATCAGAGAGTTGTTTGAACTACAAACACTGTAACTGTATTATAGACATAACTTGTGGTGAGACAGATGTACCGTGTAGAGACATTTCTTGATCAGATTAACTGATTCCCTTGGTGAGTAGGAAAATAGTATTGTCACCATTCTTCCCAGCACTGTTTCACTAAGAAAACAAGCCTACTCAAGGGACTCAATACTCACAGCAACTTAAGAGATTACTTGTCTTTGGAAGGTACAAAGACTCCAAAAAATAAAAAGCAATATGATACTACTTGAAATTGTGATCCTTTAAACACTTAGAAAGATCTGCATAAAATGCCATGTGCACACAAACATCCCACCCAACACTCCTATGCTGCACTTTTCAAGATGCAAACCCAAAGCAATTTCAAGTACTTTGCACATGTGCAGTTCAACAGGCCATTTCCCACCTGCACGTTGTTTGGAGTTTTTTGATTTTGTCCCCTCCATGATAAAAGGGAACATCTTGCTGGCTGGATAGATGAGACACATTCTGTTCAGAATGGCACGTACATCCTTACGGATGACATCTTTCGGTTCTCCTACCTAATGGAAAATAATGTAAAAAAAATGAAAAAGAGGGGAAGAAATACAGAATATTTTATACAGTCTCATGATACTTTTGACTATTCTAAATAGCCTTATGAGAGCTGGAATCATTCTCAAGGCCGAATCCCTTTTTTGCCAAAGGTTATTAAAGGGAAATATGTAATTCAGAACCATAAAGGTGAGAAAAGACAACCTTAAAATCATCAAGTCAAACCGTTAAACCAACACTGCCAAGTCTACCACTAAATCGTATTCCCAAGTGTCACATCTACATGTCTTCTAAATACTTCCAGTGATGGAGACTCAACCTTTTCCCTAGGCAGCCTGTTTCAGTGATTGACAACTCGTTGAGTGAAGAAATTTTTCTGAATATTCAATGCTCCCCTGGAACAACTTGTAGCCTTTTGCTCTCATTCTATTCATTTGTTACTTGACAAGACAATACCAACGCCCCCCTCACTACAATGTCCTTTCAGGTAGTTATAAAGAGCACTAAGATCTCCCCCGAGCCTCCTTTTCTCTAGGTTAAAAAAGCCACAGCCTGTTGAATTTCACACCAGCCACCAACTGGATTTAACTCCATTCACAATATATTTAGAATGAACATATTGCAGTGTTTGATGGTATTCTGTCATACTCCTCATGAAAAATAACATTAGTTTCTGTGAAACAAATTGTACCTTTAGGATAAGATATGGGATGAAAGAGGATGCTTCATTTTCAGTGAGGTGATACTCTTCTTGACTTAGCAAATTGAAAAGCAATTTAAGATATTCAAGTGCTTTCATCAAAACACTTGTGTTGGTATCAAAGAACCGCAGGGTAAGCCATTTCAGGATTAAATCCAGGCAGCTGATGACTCCATCTTTTTCACTCTCCAAGTGCTTGAAGGAAGTAAAAAAAAAAAAAGGTTATGTAAACAAAACACACATATAAACTGTTCAACAAGAAAAATAAACTAAGCTATGTCTGGTAAGATAATCTACATTTACTGGTAGATTCTTAGAAACATACATACTCACTTTTAACTTATATGACTTTCTGAAATTGTAAGAAAAGTCTCTGGTGAGGAAATCTTCCCTTCTCCTGAGAAACAGTATTAATACCAACTTCATACCTCTGAAAATTACTTCTATGTATGTTTAGGTTCCAACTACACAGAACAATGACCCCTGGCTCCTCAGAGAATTTCTATTTGATTTTAATTAAAGTAGTATCTTTCATAGTGGAGAGTAATTCTGTCAGCCTCATCTTCTACCCAGATCCAAACTCACCTCAATCATAACAGTTAGTGCTTTGTTGTGGTGCTGGAAGTCTGCATGAAACATCTCATCCTGTAGCCATTTGGCCACACAAGTGGACATCTGAGTTTTCAGCTGTTCAATATATTCATCACGGGGAGTAGTGAAATTCCACTTTAACACCTGTAAAAGGCAGCATTTAGAACTCACAGCAAGCAATAACTTTTCTTCCTGACAGATGCTGCTGATTGAACATCTTTTAATTCTGCTTCAGAATCTGTTTTCAAAGCCTTCTTACTGCCAGTAAGTAATGAAAAATCAATAATGTTTGCTCACCTTTTTTTACATGACAAGTTTTCTTCATATGGACTAGTTATTCTTATGCCATTATCTTAATAATTATCATTGAAAGCTGTTGTTTTTAAGCTCCAGACAGGCCTGCCTTCTAGCAAGTTACAAATAACATGCATATTTTCAGTAACAGAATTTCCCTACAAATTGCTAAGTGGGGCTGCTCAAAATAAGTACATTAAAGCATTTTCAATGTACCCTAGAAGTCTGACATTGTACCTAAAAACAATTGACTAAGCTTAATGATACTTCACAACTTGGAAAATGTAAAAAGGCCTTTGGCTTTTATGACAGTGTATATTGCACAAAATTTGAAATCAAAAAAGAAACACCACAGTAAAGCCACTATTGATGTATGAAATTCAACTCAAGAATAAGACTCCAAGAGAATGACAGTGGCTAACACATGTCACAGTATGTTTAATTCTAAATTAAAAGCTGAAGAAGACTTGTGAACATATTCTGATTTTTCTCACCTTCAGAGCTTTCTCTTCTTTCATCCTCTGTTCCTTCCCATTTGGAACAATGATAAAAATAGGGCCTGATTTATCATCGTCTTCCTTCAGATTAGGCTTGCTTAGCACCTTCTTTCCCTGTACACCCTGAAAGAAACAAGGTATTAGCAGGAAACACAAGCCATATTTATGCCTCAGTTCCAGCAACTGTAAGCATTAGATAGTTGCCACCCTCATGCTGCCTATGTGTACAAGAGCCAGAGAGAAGCTGAAAGAAAAATGTTGATTAGGAGTTTAAAAGGATGTGCTCAGCTGCTGTGGAAGCACTACCCATGACAGCGTGCACAGTAGTACCCTGTGAATTATGACATATCACTCTCAACCAGTGTGCTAGTCACTCACACACATCCCTAAAACCCAACGTGGTACCTGTTTGATAGACTGGCTCTTAGTCAGACTTGAACCGCCCTTGCTGACGCTTGTATTAGCTTTGGACAAGCGGGTGTTACCCTTGGACATACTGCTATTAACATCTGACTGCTGTAAATAAGCCATAGAAAAGTCTTTGCTGTGAATGTGTTAAAAGGTTTGGAATGGAAACTCTTAAGAGTAAACAGCTGTCTGACAACAAAGGTCTTAACTCTACCAGCAGAGTTCTGACAGAGCAGTGCATCAACTTCAGAAAACTTACAACATTCTTCATGGTTTGTTTTGCTCATTCTTGACACAAATATTGACCTACATCAAATGTTCTTGTTACAGCACTACCTCAGACAATGGAGATAACAGGACTGTAGAACAATTGGAGTTATTTTTAGTTACATACATAGGACAAACCTTATTAACAGAAAAAAAAAATTACTGTAACACAAAACAACAGAAAAACCTAACCAAAAATTGACTTTAATCAATTGAGATTATTATGTTTTTAAGTATACTCCTTCCCTTTTTGCACTTTTGATTGAGAACACTTTACCCATCATACTGTAAGGCAGAGATTAATTTCTTTTGATTCATGGATTCAAAATTAACATTCAAGCGTAACATTGGATGTGGAATGGTAAGAATGAGTTCTCAGCACAAAATCAAAGAGGCCGAGAAAATTTAGAACAGACTGAGTTGCTCATAAGACTGATTTTTGAGCAATACGGACTTTAGGAATTAAATAGGTAATGACAAAAGCAGTTATCAGGTAAGTGATATGGGAATGTCTGTCATTTCAGAGTTCAGACAAGCATTAAGATTTTTAATAAAAGTTGTCCCTACTAAGGACTACACTCTTCTACCTATAACATATTAACGAATCACTGCTACTAACTTCATAAAACTGATTTTAGACAAAATGCAAAAACACACCTTAGTTTTAGAGGAGAGTCCTCCTGCTTTGGCTTTTTTGAGATCAGGCTTGGATTCCATGGTATTAGACCCCAAATCATCAGCAAATGCTGGAGAAACAATAGACCATTTAAAGTTATCCAGAAGCTCATTTTAGGTGATCAGTTTTCTGTTCTTACGATATAAGAAAAACTGTAGATACAGTATGATTAACCACACATATGTCTGAGGATTTTAGACCCACTGAAGAAGTCCCTTAAATTCTAGGTTAACACACAAAGTTTTCCTAATTAATAACATCATGGTATGTCAGCCAATTTGTCATTTTTCAAAGCAATTTAAAAATGCAGACATATATACTGTGGAGGCCAGTGTCTAGAGCTGCAGTTGCACCTGGCTTGAGCAGGCAAGATAGCCCTTGCAGGCAGGTTCAAATCAATTATCCCCCAATCTCATCACATAAGCATTCTGACAGTCCCACAGTGAACTACACTGAGGAAATAGTCCAGAAAAAAACTCAAAAAAAATTATATTAAAATCAGATTAGTATTAGAAAAAACTCCCCCTTAAGCCCAGCTTGGTTTTAGCTTCAATACCAAGTTGATATTTCCAAGTTTTCAAATAGCAGCTGACAGATGGTTGCGTGGAAAGGAAACACCCTCCTACACTGGAAGCTGATTAGAATGCAAGAAAGACCAGAACTCTTAACTATGCTGAATATCTCTTCTCCAGCTAAGTATGTTTATTCATCTGGCATGTCAAAAAGCTTCAAAATCCACCATTTTCTCAGTCACTTCCCAAAATGCCAGAGAGGTTACCTGATGCAGGCTGGAATTTGGCTGGAGCTGCTCCTCCTACCACTCTGGAAGATGCTTTAGCGGGAGGAGCTGGTTTGGCTGGCATGTTGGCTTTGGCTTTCTCAAGCATGGCCAATACCTGGTCTTTGGAAGTTGGCTAGAAAACAAAAAGTGCAAAAAAGAAGTGATAAATTTCATAATGTCTATCACTAATCTTTCCAATATATGCTACAGACAACAAAACCAAAAGTAGTCTGAAACAATCCCTGCTCTGTTAAGCATCTTGGAGGATGCTCATCTTAAAACATCATTGTTCTCAGATACTTTTGTTCTGAGTTAAAACATCTTTTGTTAAAAGTTTCTTCTGCAAGATCTATGGGAAATATGTAAACCAGCAATGTGTTCTAGGTGAGAGGCCTTTGGATGTTAATGGAGTGCCTACTCACCACTCAGGGGTCCATTGCCAAGGCAAACTGCTAGAAATCATGTTAAAGCATGAGTACAAAGGCACAGAGTGGGACAGGAACTGGTATGGAAGCTATCTGCAAGCAGTTGTTTTTCAGAAGAAAAGCAGAGTGAATAAATATCAAGCTCTTGAAGTAATAAGCCTGTAGTAGCAGTAATCATTTCTGAAGCAGAGAAACCTCTAGCTCACAGCTTCTGATACTATTTTCAGTCCCTCTGAAAATACCCAATGCAGACAAGCTTACATGACTCAAGACAGCAAGTCATGAGACTGTGAATAGGACTTAATATTCACTCATTCGAGATCACATGATCTAATCTTTGTAACAGAAGTACCTTTAGCTTGCCAGTGGCTTTTGCCATCTTCTCAAAGCCAAGATGCATCATGAAGAATGGCAGGGCATCCTGAGCCTTTTTGCGCACATCCCCGTTTCGATCTTCAAGGCAGGAGTACAGGTGAGGCACACACAAGAGTAGGTCAGAAGGAACAGAACGGAGGGCAGGCAATTTCTCAGCCAACCAACCAAGAAGCTGAAAGAAAGTTTTAAAATAAAGGCTTTTAAAAAGTGTTCACAGTGCTGTGTCAGCCATGAGAGTCTGAACTGTAGTGCTTCACATACTATTACATTCTAAAATGTAAGCAGGAAAAACCCACCCAAACGTTTTTCAGACAAATGTTCTTGAACAACATCAATTTTCATATCAGAACTGCAAAAACTAAGTTAAGTACAGCATGTTAACACACAACTATCTTAAAACTTTAAGCCTGGTCTCTTTGCAGGCTGTTTCTTCCTTTTGAAAGGAACAGAATTCCAGCTGCTCTTTTTAATGTCTCTAGTTCTGCTCCCTGGTGAATTTGAGGGAACACACACAAGCTCTTAAAATGCTGATCAAAACAGAAGTTTCATTTCAGAGGCCCTGAAGTCTAAATGACAGCTATCATGCAGGAAGAAAGCTTGTTACTAGCCTTTTGAGGTTTAACAATTTTATGTCAGTACAAATACACAGCTACTTGTTTTCCCTTTTAATAGTAGCATTGTGCCATTTCAGTCTGCATAGATAAAGAGTCCATAGCACATAAGAGTATTCTGATTTGATGCACATAAGAAGTTTACTTGACAGAATCCTACCTCTTGTCTTAGGAAAGGATTTTCTTTTTTGAGCTCTTCAGACAGATCTTCCCCTTCCAACCACTCTTTCATGCCAGTTTGTTCGGCCCAGGCATTTACAGTTGCTAGTGCAGCAGCACGAACATTATTCTGCAGCAAGAACAAGATTTAAAAAGAATAAACCTAAAGAGGGGTCAGAAGATTATGACAGAAGAAGCAATAGTCATCCTTCCTATGAAAGCAAAAAGCTTCCACATCACAGGCTTTGAAACCCCTTTTTTTATTTGCAGCTTGAGAAGTCTAAGGATCAGAAGAATTTTGTTTCAGTGATGATATCAGATGCAGCAATCTCCAAATCAGATATTATACTTATCTACCACAATTTTTTATAAACAAGTTTAATAAAGAGGGTGAAAGGCTATCTCTAAAAATTACTTTTACATGTTACCATTCATTGACGACAATTCTAGGAGTTAAACTCTCAAAGAAGGTAAAAAATAATGTTAGTGACTTATACAGTGCTTAAAATAGACTGTACATTCATAAATCAAGGCAAGTGGATTATGGAGCCTTGCTATTAGGGCACTCTCATTTCTGATACACATGAGCAAACGTCAAATCAGGAATGAGGGAGCTCTCTAACTCCTACCGATTTCCATATTTAGTGTTTTTTTCCAAGGAAAATTTAGAACAGCACCCTTTTTTGAACCAACTATACGAAGTTAAGAGAAGCCAGACGGAATATTTAACAATCATGGTTCTTTAAAATGTTATCTGTCTAGACATGACTCTGTACATACGTCCCTCTCCTCTAGGCTGAATTTCTGAGGAAGGCTTATAACATAGCAGACTCATTTAGATAAGTGTGAACCATATTAAATGCAGAAGTAACATCCAGGCATGTATGTAAACAAGAAGTCAACATCCTTGCTTTACCAACTTCTCCCATCTTCCATCTTATTGAGGACAAGAAACAAGTCATGTGCTGCAGATAAACACATGCTCATCAGCCTCTCTGACAAGGCCTTGGTTCCCATCACCCAAATTTAATTTGTCTTCACTCATGCTTCAAGCTGGTAATATAAACATATTGAAGTATGACCCAAAATGGACCATCCTCATCTTCAAAAACTTGACAAATTTGATAAACTACTTAAGTCTTGCAGTACTTAACAAAATTACCACTGTAAGAGTGTTCAAACAAGCATACAATCTTATGTCAGTATTATGCATTAGTAACAGTTTAAGTTAATCACAATTGGTCTTATCCTTAAATTACAAACTCTCCTACCAGTCTGGGGCTCTGAACAACCTGGTCTAGTGGAAAGCATCCCTGCTTATGGCAGTGGGGTTGAAACTAGATGGTCTGTAGGGCTTCCCTCCAACCTAAAAAGTTCTATGCCTCTAAAAAAGGACCTTGCTGTTACCTCAGGATAACTGGTGAGTTAAAAGAAGAATTTAATAGTCACATAGAATATCAGTTCTTGAAGACTCTTAAAGAGAAAACAATCTGAACCAGGAGATTTTTATCTAGCCCTAGAACCTGCCAAAGTCCTTCCACTGTCTGGGACAGGTAGATCCAGCTTCTGCTCTTTTTCCTACTCCCATTCCAAGCAGAGACAGTTGAAGTATGCCATCTTTGATAACTGCCCATGACTTCTGGCACAAGATACTGGCACCTTCCCAAACCTCTTTACCCATTGCTTCAAATAGCTCTTTCCCATGGTCCTAAGCTTGATTTTGACACAGCATCCTGGCAACTTTGACGCTGATGTTATTTATACAAGCTTCAGTGTCAGTTGTGAATGTCCTATGTCTACTTACAGTACAAAGGTCTCCTACACAGTGACAAAACAACAATGTATACTGGAACCCACAGTGATACACTAAAAATTCTACATGAAACTTTACCAAGTTGTTCAGTGTCTAAACTAGTGTATTTTCAGCAGCACGAATATGCATAATAGTCACCAAATTAATTTAAAGGCCAGAATGTTTCACTGGGTTTAGTTACAAGGACGGGAATACAGCTGAATATAGAATCAGGCATGTATTTATATTTGAATATTAAGTTGTCAGTCAGGCAACAACTTTTAAAAAAACTTGGTAAGCTTCCAAGGAAGTTTTAACTACTATCCAGCTTTCAGGTATAGCTTAGATACACAAAAAGCAAAGAGATCTTGACATCTGTCCTACCTTACTATCTCCTAGGACTGTAATGACAGGAATCCCCAAATTTTTCACATACTGTTTGATATTGGGGCCCATTGCCGTTGCTAGTTGCTGAAGAATGCTCAGTGTTTGTTGCACCTGGACATAAAGAAAAAAAAAAAGATTTTAAATAAAACAGTGGTACAAGCATTTGTGCAAAAACTCCCAGTTATGCATGGAAAAAAGACATTGCTATATATTAAGCTTTTACTTTAGAATGCCTGCTCAATGACACCTATTCCAGTCTTCAAACTCATCACACTGAAAAATTAAATATAATTCCATATTCTAAGCAAATTAAATTTGAAGTAAAAATATTTTCAAACAAGGGACAATTTGCTTTTGTTACAAATGAAGCAATTAGTCGAATTCTTTTAAGATGTTCTCATATTACATTCAGAGTAAAGGTAGATTTTCCTTTCTTTCAAAGCATTTTTAAATTTAAAAAAAGGCAAATATTTATTAAAATAGGCAAATATACGATTTGGAAACATACAGTTCACTGTTTTCCAACTGTTGATTTAATGACACTGAAAGAGACCACACAATAACAAGCAAGGTTCAGAAATCATAACTACCTTAAGTTTTAAGCTGGAAATAACTAAAACAGGATTTTTAAAAACATACCAAGATTTTATTGGAGTCATTGAGACGACCCTTCAGAGCAGCTGGAAGTTCTCCTATGTTTGGTTGTATGAACTTTGCTTCATTTATTATGCTTGTCACTTCATCCAGACCTTCCTTTCTAATCTTCCAATTTTTATCCCCAATCTTAGCCACTAGTTCTGCTGTGATCTTATCACTGCAAGAGAAAAACAGGTAAAATGCCTGGTTACTTAGTAAATGCTTAGAAAGCATTTATAAATGCAAAGTTTTGAATTGCAGTAGAAGTGTATCTCCACATGCTAGAATTCAAACCTACCCAATATCCGTTCTTGGCAAGAGATCCACAGCATCATTCCCAACCTCCTCCTGTTCTTCTTCTTCACCATCATCCCCACTTCCCACAGTGTGTCTGGAAATGCCACGAGTTGGAGCTGGTGCTGTCTGTCCTTGCATCTGCAAGCAACACAAAAATCAGAAACAATAATTTTACAATTTTTCATTTGACATTAAAAAAAACAATCACTTGTACATCATGAATGCACTGGCTCAGGACTACAGACTTCTAAACCATTACACTAGTCAAACACACCCAGGAGCTTTTAAAGTTCATAAAGTTCATAATTGTTAAGCTTCATAATGAAAAAAACCAACTACTGGGATAGTTACACATAATGAATTTGCAACCTTTGTGCACTATCTAAAAGAATCTGGTTCAATTACAAGCCCAAGGTTTAGACCACAGTATTGCTACAAACTCCAGCTTCTGAAGTTTCAAAGTAGCTTTAATGACACTTGGTAGCAAGAGAACTCCACTTCATACCTTTTCAAATTCTGCATCTATCTGGGAAAGAAGGGCTGGCTTCTCATCTTCAAAAAACATTCGCAGAGAAGGTCCCACATAAAGATACATTACTCCCAGCAATGTAATGGCAGAAGTCCTCACAGCCTGCCAGAAAGAGGAAAAAGCACTCAGTCTTCAAATTAAAAATTGATAATAATTCAAGATTAAGATTCTACATTTACTCACTGGGTTAGTTGCAGCAAGAGCTGTCTTTACATTACTGATGAAAGCTTTGACATTCAATCTGTGGAAAAAAAGATGTCTCCCATAAATAAAACACAACACAGGAAACAGCACCAACAAACAAAATCATCACAATATGTTAAATAAAAAAATACCCCTAGACAGATTTACACATCTAACTTAAATGTAGAAGACATTTATACTCATAAAATATCATCACAGGTACAGTGTAGATAGTAGTTGCTTAAATAACTACTGAAAGATCAGTTTGGAGAATGGCCTACAGTGAAAATCAATCAGTAAACAATTTATATCAAAGCCAACTATTATCACAGCTGGAAAGTTAAACTACATAATCCATGTGAGTGCTAGGACTGAAATATTGAGGAATGAATCTAGAAACATTTTAAGTACCTGAAATGTGACTACACAATAAAGGTGAGAGTATATTGTTGTTGTGGTGGGTCTTTCTTTTTTGTTATTCTCATGATCTTCCAGGAAAAGGCATAGTTTTCAAAAGAATATTTACAAGTGAAATAAAGGAAGGTTTAAATTCCTGAATCTTCTATATTATCTGTGCAGCCTCAAACATTGCTGTTCTAGTAACACATTTATATACATTACCATGCTGTAAATATATATTTTTGGGGGAATTTACTAAAGAAGAGTTTATTTCCCAGACTTAATCCATTTAAAAGCCACAAAATATCTTAAGACAGGCATAGTAATTGCGCAAATAGTTAAATACAGCGATATTTGAAGTTTTCATTGCTTCAGAGATGTTTTTTTTCCTCAGGACTAAACTCTATTACATATGTTTGACCAGATTCAGTTAAAAGACTAGTGATTAAAAATTAAGACATGCTATCCCTGGTTCTGATGGAGAATTAATTTCTTATTCTCACAATGACAGACATAATAACAGCTATTTTGTTGGCTAAAACTTCATCCACCTGTAATCAACCTCAAAAAACCAAGGGGATTAACAGGCCTGCTGGTATGCACTCTTCTGTACGTTGTCAGATTCAGTTGTTGTGTTTTTTCTTTCAAACTATAAAATATCGTGGTCCACCTTGGTGCAGGTGTACCCAAGTAGGAGTGTAACAGACATGCAATATCACAGCTCTTTGCCCAGCCCATACCTATAAGTACCTTAAGTTTAAGACAAATGCTCTTCAGAGAAGATGGAGTGATGAAGTAGCTAGAAGCATAATCCCATCCTATCATACCAGTAATGCCAGATACTTTCAGTTACATACTTAAGAGCTAGAAGAACATGGCTACCATCAGAGTTTAAGAAACTAGAGTTCAGATGAACAGAATCTTAGTTCTACACTAGAAACATTTTCAATCTAGTTTCTCTCAGCAATTTAAAGACTTACCCAGAAAAGCCAAACTCTTTAATTGCATTTGAAAGCCAGTTCAAAGTTTCTGATTGGTTTTTAGGATTCTTCTGAGAGAAAGCCATAGCCACAACCTGGGATAGAAGAGAGTTAAGTGTAAACTTTCGCTGGCAAACCAGGTGACAAAGCACTGTAATAATGGAAACCTGAAGAGGCTCAACAAGCCAAAGTGTTGCACCTGGGTTGGGGCAGCTCTTGAATCAACACAGGCTGGGGGATGGATGGAGAGAGAGTGGTGCCAGGAGAGAGCACCCAACCCCTCCAAGAGGCTGGACATGACCCAGCAATGTGCACTCACAGCCCAGAAAGCCAACGGGGTCCTGGGCTGCACCAAAAGCAGTGTAGCCAGTAGGGCAAGGGGGGGAACCTGCCCCTCTACTCTGCTCTTGTGAGACCCCACCAGCAGTGCTGCATGCAGTTCTGGAGCATTCAGCACAGGAAGGACATGGATTTGTTGGAATGAGTACAGAGCAGGGCCACTATGATTAAAAGCAAGGAGCACCTCTCCCATGAGGAACGGCTGACAGAATTGGAATTTTTCAGCCTGGATAAGGCTTCAGAGTGTCTTGTGGCCCTTCAGTACTTGAAGGAGGCCCCCAAGAAAACTTCTGAAATAGGCATACAATGGTTGGACAAAGAGGAATGGGTCTGAACTGAAAGAGGAGTTGTGGCTGCCCCATCCCTGGAAATGTTGAAGGCCAGGTTGGATGAGGCTTTGAGTAACCTGGTCTAGCAGAAGGTATCCCTGTCTATGGTGTGGGAGAAGAACCTAGATGAGCTTTAAGATCGCTTCCAACTCAAACCATCCTATGATTCTATTTTCAGTTTTAGAGGAATATATATTTAACTTCTGCCTCAGGAAGCATCTTAAGAGCAAACAAATCACTTTCATGCACCAGAGAAAAATCAAAGATTTGAGAGTTACTCCTCAGACTGAAGGGACACCCTACATATTATTTCTGATTTTATTTACTGAAAGAATACCTTTGCTGCTCACTCACCTGCTCAGCAGTCCATGGCAACTGACACGCTTCTGCTATAGCTGTCATGGCCTCTTTTGCATTAGTTCCACATTTCACATCACCAACCTTGTCTACAAGACCATCCAGCACAACCTGTGCTGAAGTTTTGGAGAAGTTTCCTTTCTGTGCAATCAATGCAACTATATGCAGTTTCATCTGCATCACCTGCAACGTCCAAACAGCAAGAAAGTTACTCATGGCTTCCTGTATTTTAGACTAATTTTTCTCATTCTATATATCTATAGATACATGTAAGAATTATATGGATTTGTGGGTAAATACTAACATATGCAAAAAATTAGTATTTGTATATATATACACACACATTTGAATATGTAAAAATTTTGCACACAGGTACATATAGGTATTTTGTGTGATTATACACGAAAACTGTGTGTACACAAATACATACTATTATATATGTACACACACTCCAATAATACTGGGCTGCCATTATCTACTTTTAGAACTTACATACACATACATGCTTGTATGTATGCACATATATACATCTAAAGACAATATTTAGATATCTTAGATGACATCTGGACTCTCAACAGAAATAAAATCCAGTTTGAGAGTTTATATTCTCATTGATTACAGATAAAACTGTGGCCACAGTGATATATGCATTTAAAGCCTTTTAGCTGGAAACTACTTTACATTAACAAAAATGGACTATTTAGTTACTGAAGGATAATGTATTACCTGAAAATTTGTTTCCTTCCAACCAGGTTTCTTGGCTAGCATTCTTACTAGGGCTTGGCAAGGCATTTCACTTCTTTCCATAAGCTCAACAGCCTGAAAGATAAACATGAAGTTAGCAGTAGGTCACAAATTATCCAAAACTCTTAACAGAAATTATCAACTGTTCTTGAAGTATTTTCTTATTACTGAATTAAATTACACAAATTCTCAGCATAGTAATTTACCTGAAGAGCCACTTTTACAAGGAGTCTGAGGCAGTGAGCCAACATTTAACCTGCAGCATTTATATCACTACTCCTTATATGTTCTTTGACAAATGTCCTTAACAATCACTATTGGCCATTCCAACAGGAATTAACACTTAATTAAAGTGTTAATTCCAACTAGGAATTAACACTTAATTAAAAACAAAAAATTTCTGAACAACCCACCTGCCCCTCAAAAAGCTGCTTTTGTTTTAAAGATGAAGTATATTATGCAGCTTTAATATTGGAATGCTGACTCCACAGCAGAGATTAAGCCTGAATATGATCTAAATAATGGAGTTTAGCTTTTGTCAGATTTATTCATTCAACTGAAATGGCAAAATTTTAATAAAGCAGGCTTCTGCAGCAGCATTTCAATGCAACCAGCCACCATTTCCTAACTGAAGTTAGTCACTTTTCCCACTAAAATACTAAAAGCTCAGTCATGACTGTACTGGTGTAGTGGTATGAACTATTTGTCCATCTACAGTTAAAGCTTTTTTCAATGAGAACTCTCAAAGGTCTTCTGATGGATACCATCTCAGGGATATTTGATGCCTTTTTTTTGTTTGTGACTACATGAAGCATTTTCCACTAGCTGTGAAGACTGCTAGTACTGCATAAGCCTCTAAACATAAACATTTCAACAGGAAAGTAGTCAATTATAATCAATTGCTGCCTAAGATGCAAACAGCAGGAACTTATCTGCAATAGATTTGGTCTAGTTGCTGCAAAACCTTTTGTTTAAATCTAGCTATCTTGGAGACCAAGCTTTACAACTACTTGGAGTTTTAAAAAGACCTCTAAGTATTCTCAATCAAAATATAAGTATTTTTGACAAAAGCACAACTACCTACATTAAGGTGAAATACTTACTCCACTATTATGGAGTTTAAACCATATATGCCATTTGGCTTTTCCAAGTATTGTTTAATCCATCTGAATTGCTGACATACAACTACTGTTAGTAAGTATTTCAGGAGACTTACCAGGGCTAGAGAGCTGAAGAAATTATTACTTATTTTCCCTTTCCCTACTGCCTCTCATCAACTGTTCCAACGTACCTTCTGAAACTCCTCCATGCAGGCAAGCCTCTCTTTCCAGTTACCACTGTCCAGCTGCTGGATACAAGAAGCTGGAAGGACAGCAGCAGCTTTCTCTTCACATACTTCTATCTGCAGACAGATCAGAACAAGGTTAATAATCCACCATATCCCTTCAGAGGAGGGCAGCAACCTTAAGCACAGGTAATATACTGGACTGACCCTTGTACTGTGGTGCATTTACAAAATAGGAAAAGGGTTTTGTTGTAGATTGAAAGATTTTAGTATGGATTGTAGTTTAGGGGTCTTATGGGTTTAGAAAGCTGCTACAATTGCACTGCAACAGACAAGTAATCTCTGGAAAGTATGAGAAACTGTGCAGATAGTCAAAAATAATCTTGAATACCAACAACCTGCTTAAAGAATCAAGCAGAGGTAACTTAAAATTTGCAAGGTAATTTTGGATCAAGTCTGAATAAACACCAACAACAGTGAATCAGGATGAGAGCAGACAGGAGAAGACCTAGCTTCTGTCTCCATTTTAGCAAAATGGAAAATGAAAATTATTTAGTGATAAAAACTTTGCCTGTTTCATGCTTTGTTGATGTCTGCATCACCTTCAAGAACTGTATTCTCATTTTCTACTGTATAACTACCAATACAAACTGGATACACAACAGAAATTATTCACTTTAGGCAACACTCCAAATATAACTATGGTTTGGATTGACAGTCCACAAAACTTGCAAATACATCTAGCAAAACTTTAATAGATTTTTTATTACTGTTTGACCCACAGATACCTGAGTTTACCTGGTTCCCTACCAAGAAAGTAGGCAGATGCTCAGCTAACATGCAGAATTCAGTAATTTTTTTGAAGTGTAACTTAATGAGCAGCACAGAACAGATTTTTATTAGTTCATTTAATTATTACTTTATTTTACTTAAGATGTCAATGTAAACTCCAGAATAATGTACTCTCAGGCTTTTAATATAAGACTCCTTCATCAGATCATGTGTCCTAAATTACATATGAAGTATCACTGGTTTTTTATCTCTTCCCACTTCAGGGACAACAATATACCCTATTACAGGGGTATAAGCTTGATTTATTCCTTACTGTCTTATAGGGCCTGGTTCCAACAACAGCCTGAAGAACAGGTGTATTTACCAAAGATCAATTTCACCAGTTTATAAATTTATACATACTGCTTTCCCTTTTCCTAACAAAACCAAACAAACAATGTCCCTAAAAACTCTGTAGTACCTGAAGAACTGATTAACCAAAGCTCCCATCTTTGGTTACAGAGGGCTTTGTATTTCAGAGAATAGCAGAATACTCACAGAGAGCTCCGACTCAAAGATTTCTTTCGTCTCAGGACCCTTCTTGCCTTTAGCCCCAGCACCTCCTGTACCTGCAGCTGTAGCTGGTTTGCCTTTCTTCGGTGGGACCCCAGCCTAGAAAGTTAATGGACAAGTTAGCCAAGATCAAATAGGTCTCTAGGTCAGATATCAAAAGAACTGCTGTTTTTCCTATACTACACTTTTATATTCTAATGTCCAAAAAATATGTATCTCTGATAGCATAACAACTGCAGGCAGAGATAAACTAGAGCTTATTTAATTAATATATTTTAGACTACAGGTTTCACAACACATAATAGGACACGGAAAGATGAAAAAGGAAAGAATGATATATCTGTGAAAGTTCAGGAAATAATAACTTTGTATGTTTTCCTATAGATACTGGTTAGATACAAAACTTGTGACTGGTGTCTCTTTCTCAGGTTATCTAAGTACCAACAGATTTCAAAAATTTTATATATTCTTCTACTCACTTCCTGGTATCCCACCTGAAGAATTAAGTAGCATATTACAAAGACCATCTACTGCAGTCAGTTTTTAAAACCCAAAGAATAATATCAAAGAAATACAGGCAAATAGTTCAAATTACTTCAAAATATACAAAGGAACAAACTAAAAATGATGGTGAAAAAATATCCAATACTTAATTAGCAACTTTGCTAGCTACAAGAAATATTGACTTCAGCCAAATATTACTGTATCTCAGAGCACATCAATGTAACATTGGAGGCTCCTCTGAATGCCTCCAGTCTTTTATCACTATTTCAAAATCAAAATCTGGAATTAAGATATGACAAGACAGTTTGTATCATTAAAAACTGATATTTCATTACATTCCCACAACATCACAGACCCCTTTTGCTGTTAGGCTCACCTTCTCTTGCAAAAAGGACAGTGATAGCTCAGTGGAGGCAGATGTTCAACAGGCCACCTTTGATCTGCAGTAACTATTTGATGCAATCACAAACAACTGATTGTCAGACAATCTCTTACCTTCACTGCAGATCCTTTCTTCGGTGGTCCTGGTTTGGTTGCTGCATCTTTTGTTTCTTTTTCTCCCGCAGGCCCTGCAAGAGCAGCTGTCTTTCCAGCAATAGGCTTGCCTTCTTTTTTNAATTCTACCTTTTCAGCACACTCTTTAATCTGCCAAACAGTGGGGGGGGGAAAGGTGGAGGTGGAAAGAAGCTGTTTAGCTACCCCAATTGGACGCACAGTGTCCCTTTACCAGTGGCTCAAACTTGAATAATGTGAAAAAATGTGAAAAGTGTAAGTTGTTTACTTTACAAAATTTTGTTATCCAGTGTTCCTTCAATAGTAAGGTTAACCAGTCAGTGGCATCAGCCATCACTGTATTGAGAAAATAATTCTCCCAGTTCAAAATGAAGTGCATTTATATACAAAGAAAACATTGACACCCTACTGATACTCATAGATGCTCTAAGACTAAGTCTGAGCACCTTAAATTATAAAATCTTCATTCAGTCAACATATCTGTCAGCTTATGCAAAAGTATAACGACTTTGTTGTTGGGAAGTAAGTCTTTAATACCAAATCCTATCTAATAATAAAAAATTAGACCATATGGTTGTCACCTAAAAGCTTGCTCCAGAAAATAAATTGTTAAAAAACAAACAAAACTCCATATACCACCAACGAAAACCACAACTAATTCTCACAACCCACCTCATAGATAATACAGGCAGATACTTTATGTAAGAATGAAGAGATTTTTAGATTCCCTGCAACATCAGTAACATTTAAGTAAAAAAATACATCTTCAAAAGTCTGTGCTGAAATGAACTAGGCTAAAGCATTGCCTTTCGCCTTCTCCAGCCTAAGATGCATCTTAAATGGATAAATGGAACCTTTTTTACAGCATTTATAACAATACTCACCCGATCAAGCTTTAATTTGTCTACATCTGCTAGAAATGGATTCACAGCTTTCTCTCCAGCTACTTTCAAGGCAGTGCCTAATGCTTCAAATCCAGCATCTCTTACTTCAGGAGCTGAATCATTGATATGCTGCAGAGAAAGACAATTTACATCACGTGACTTGTGGCTCATATCTAAATATCTTCTATATAAATCCTCTCCCATTATTTAAAATCTAAATGTACTACAGAGTAATCCTTTATATTCCACTGCAGAAAGAAAAATGTTGTTTTCCACTTTGTCTTCCTGTACTGAGCAAGTCTACTTTTTCTCAGATACAGCCATTTTCTCCTCTTGGGTTTTTTTCCACAAAAAGAGGTTGAACACTCATGCTTTAAACACCATGGAAGTTCATAAAGAGTTTAAAGTTCTGCAATCTTGTTCAAATCTCCATTTTTTTAAGGTAGGGATATTGCCTATACCAAGGAAAGGGCTATTTGCAATAAGAAAAAAGTATACATCATTATCATTTATACTGATAAATGATCTAGTGTCGCTGCCATGTATGAATCAATGATGGTTGCTCTTTTATTCATAGTAAACAACAGCATTCCAACGAAAACTTGTTAGAGACGTGTGCAAGAAGCAAGCGGCAGTCTCTGGGATAATAGCTGTAAACTCTTAATCTGTTATAAACTTAGTTTGTCTACAGCTTTGAAAAAGCTAAGATAAGAACTGAACCGTTCCCCTGACTGACAGTCACCTTCAAGTTTGACATCAGCCAAAACTGACTCTGAGGGCTACATAGCACACAAGAACTCTCTGGTCTCTGCACTACCTTCAGGTCTTTCTCCTGAAACAATCCAAGGTTTCACCACAACAATGCTCAAGTCAATGCCAGACAAGTATCATCTCCTGCTTTACCTTGAGAAGTGCAGCACAGAAAGGTTTTAACAGGCTTTTTGGAAGAGTAGAAGGTGTGCAGTGTCGGAAGCTTCTTGCAATGAAAAGGGATGTTTGTTGCTTAATTGTTGGGTTTTTGTTGTCCATAACTGCCAAAATATCTTCACTTATGTTCTGCAATGTGGTCTACAGTGTTGAATAAAAAAGTCATTATTTAAGTAAAGAGAAAAGCAAATCAAAATTAGAGACCAATTCTCAGACAAATGGGGAAACTTTCACTCTTACTTACTGTAAGAAAGATTGCATCAATAGCCTCCTGCAGTGCTTGCACTACCTGGGGCTTCTTCTCTTTGAATTTCTCCAGGATTGTTGGAACAACCTATGGAACAGGAACAAAAATGTCAGCACCCTCTTCACTAATGTAACTGGAAAGCCTGATAGTCTGTGCTCTGGTACTTTGCAGAGAAGCCAGTAATTCAAATACCTCCGCTGTCTCCCTCCAGAAGTACACAACAGCAGTCTGAACTAGTTTAATCTTGCTGTTCTCCAATATTAAACTCATTCCAGTCACTCTATTAACAAATATAGATTTTTAAACAATTTCATAACAAAATCCAGACCTATAAATTCACATGATTATAGATTATGGAATTATGCTGGAATACAGAGCAACAGAATGGAAATGAACAATTTCACAACATAAATGCTCTTGTATTCTAAGAATCCAAAAATGCTTTTAAACCTGTCCCCTCTTTCCCAGCTTTCCGATAGCACTAAGCATGGCTCATTAAGAAGTCCTCATCTGATCCACAGCTGACAAGATCATGACTCTAAAGCAACCAGAATCCTCTCTGCAGCAATATTTTTCAGATCTATCGCCTTGGGAAAAAAAGCACATCTGACGGTAAACTATGCCATATTGGAATTTGACAGCAATTTCTACCTCATCTAGGTGTTCAGCCAGCCACTGCTGAAAAAACAATTAAATAAAACATTTGAGGGGGAAAAAAAAGTAGAAATAACTACTACACTGCAGACATTCCCATGTGCCATAATATGAACAGGTCCACTTTAGTATGGGCTCTATAATAGTAAGGACTTCTGTCACTAAGCCAGAAACATGCAGATCCTAACTGTGGAGAGCAGCTATTTTCAAGATTTTCATAAACATAACAGTTCATAGTTTGGAAGCAGTCAGATGCTTTACAGAAGTTACATGCTCTTGCATAACAAAAAATAGATTTTCTTTCTACTCAGAGGCTGACTATGGGATCTCAACCCCTTGTGACGCACTGTGACCTAGGCTCAGGCGGTATCCTTTTTTGGGCTGCAACCCCCAAATTCCCAGTTCACAGACATCCAACACTCAAAAACCCCCAGATAATACAGATGGCACCACAAAGACCACATGCTATTGCAGATGCTAAACACCTCTACACACTACAGAGAACAAAGTCTAAGGAAGAGATACTTAAAATCATTAGGCCTCTGTTTTAGAAAATGCTGACAGGTAAAATGAGCATTTTTAAACAAGCAAGTTGGAAGCCATAGCCCACGTGAGAAGGAAAGGAAAATTAATCCAGGGATACAAATGCAGTGAGAGGTGAAGCTGGCACAGATGTACCCAATTATAGTGAGGAGTACGACTCTATGCATGATTTCACTACTCTCGTTAGAACACAGATTGCAGAGCAGCACTGCAGTCCTATATTTAAGTAATAGAGTTTATAATCACACAATTCTAGCAACAATTCTGTTTTATAACACTTCAATGCCCACTCTCAGGAGAAGTCTATATCTTCCTCAAAAGTAAATAAATCCAGCAAACAAATCAAGTGAACTGCTAAAATGAGTACTGAGATTATGCAATTCAGAGCTGCCATTACAGTATTGAAAAAGTCATCTTCTCAATGCCATTTGCTTGGCAGCCACAGAGCTACACCCTTACTTTAGAAGCTTAGCTTTTTCAACACTAACTCTGTAGCTATAAGGGTTAACCTTCACAAATCAACTATAAAACAGATGCAAGAATGATTTTTATAGCAACACACAACTTTCAGAATGAAACTGACTGTCCAAACTACTGTTCAGAGTTCAGGAGACTCGAATGTTTCTGAAGCAGTGAGATTCAGCAACTTCCCAATTCAGAGCCAATACTACCAGCAGCCAGGCACATCAGTTCTCTACCCCCATCACTCTTGCTTCTCACACAAAAAATTTGATTGAGCAGCTTAGAGAACAGTGACACAGGCTTGAGAAATGAGTGAGAATTGAAACTTATTAAAAGCTCTCTTTGTTTCCACATACTAGTTAAGTTTTCCTGTATTTCCTGATATTAGCTATTGGTAACAGATGAGCAGCAAAGGAGAGAACAAACAGCACTAAACTGGAGCACCAGAACACTTCGGTACGAAAATCTCAGAATTTTTTGCTATTTAAAGCAGACAAAAACCCCCACAAAACCCAGGCAACAAGGAAACAGAACACCCACCACCTACCATCCCCCAACATTCAAAAAAACCCAAGCAAACATAAAACATACACCATGGAGGTGCTAAGTAGCACTCTGGTTTAGAAGCTGTCTTTTTCACTGTGGCCTACAAATGCATTCCTGTGGGGGTATCTTTAAGATGAGGTAATGTAAATAAAGTTCATTTAATGGCAGAACAATTCCATTTTCTTAGTACAGAAGACATATTGCAACAGAAAATCTCATGTTGCTGAGTATGACTGAAAAAGGTGCTTTCAAAATTAAGCTGCAACGATCTAGGCAAGTATTTCAATGCTTACTCTTTTAAGGGGTTGGTAAGCATTCCTTATTGTACCAAGAATACCTTTGATAAATACCAAGGTTTGATAGGGGAAAGGGAAAAAAGGGTGTCCAGCATGAATGAAATCAGGAAAAAAGTACATACTCTTACTTACATGCCCTGCATACTGTCCAAATTTCTTTCGGAGGCCTGTAGCTAGTCCAGCAAGGCATTTGGCAGCCAAAGCAACTAACATAACATTTGTATCCTTTCCAACAACCTGAAGAGAAAATCTGAGTTTCAGAGACATGGAAGAACTTCTTACAATAATCATTGGGCCACAGATTGCGTTATTTCCGTAACTGTTCCAACTAGTAATTTTCTACTCGCAAGTATTAAATCAACTGTAACTTTTAAACTATCATACAAATAAATTACAAAAAAATATTAAACTATATGTGCACTCTGAATTTTATTTACTACCTTTTTGAGAGCTTTCACCAAGTCTGCATAGTCTCCTGATTCCAGCTTGGGATTTTTCACTAGCAGTTCAACAGCCTCTAGAGCTTCTTTCCTTTCTTGCCACTTTTTTGCTTCCTGCAGGGCAAATAATTCACATTAATCTATAAATACAAACAGTTCTAGAGAAGCATACTTGCCACAAACCTTAGATTAAAAACTTTGATTCCATCCTGAGAAAAACCATGGTCTCTATGGTTCAATATCAGAAATTGCAATGAAATACAAAATACAGTCCTTTCCCAGGACATATCTCAGCCCCTTAAAACGACAGCTTTCTTGCTGCTAAATCCAACTTTAAAACTTATTTATGATAGCCCATATGTTATTAACACTAGTTTGTTATTATCCATGTGGCACTAAAGCACACATTGCAGAATTGCCTGTAAGTCTAAGATTCATCAGCTATACAAAGAATTAACAGGGAGTATTTAAGTTTATGCTTACTATTTTCTCATAGAAGTCTTTAGGAAGCTTGGAGAGAATTTCTACAGCTTCAAGCAACTCATATGCATCTACTTGTGGTACCGCCTCTTCCTCATCATCATCTCCTGCAACCAGGAGAGAGAAATATATAAGCAGAGTGACACAAAATTTTGACTAGAGCACCATCTAAGGCTCATTGTTTAGAAAGTGCTACCAGCAGTTGTGATTTTGCTATTTCAAAAGACAGATACTCTTTAATATTAAGTTTCTGCCCCAGACACATTTTCTTCTTGTGTAGCACATTCCATGTTTTCCACCAGCTTGAGTAAAAGCTCCTTTACAATTTAATGCATCCCCTCACAAACTATATACCATATACTTGCCAATAGAGTTCAGAGATAAAATAGTTTACCTCCATCTGCATCTCCTCCAAGTCCCTGCTGCTGCTCAAATTTTGCTTTCAGCTCCTGCTGGGAACGCAGGAACCTGGTCTGCTTAGGAGCAGCTGAAGACACTTTGATCCATTCCTCTTCCAATTCTTTTAGCTGCCAAAAGGGAAAAGAAGCATTGTATCAGAGACATTATGTGCATACTCCAAGACAAGCAAGCCATTACAGTTTTCCCATTTCAAAGCCAAGATAGCACTACCTTTCACTACTATCTTTTTTCTGCTACTAAAGGGGTGACTTCACATTCACAGTTCAGAAGTCTTTGACTAAGCATATCCACAGAACAGAATACTATTGCAAAGCATTTATGTAAGAACAAAGTCAGAATGGTGTGGCCCCTCTGTAGACACTTTGAAATAAAAATGGCTGAGCATGAAGGAAGCTTTCCTTTACAGCCATGCTATTATTACACACTAAACCCAAGAAGAAACAAACATGCTGAGCTACATTTGATGAAACAGTTTGGTTTTTTTCAACCATGCCCTTTTAAAGCAAGCTACTGCTTTCCACCTGAACACAATTAACTTAAGTAGGTAGGAGGAAAGGATGCATAATTTATGAAGTTTTAAAATTATGAAATATTCTATCTACCATAATGCAATGCCACTTCCTGAAGGGAAACAGTCACATCCTGAGCATCATCAGAATAAGTATGAAGGGATGCACAGAGGAAAGAACTTCAGGAAAAAAGACAACTGACAATGAAAATTATTGACTTGAAGACTTTCAGTGCAAGGATCTCTTATAAGGGCAATCATTCTGCTACATTCTACTGCTCAGCTGCCATCCTTGGTTTCAATATGAGGCTTCACCTCACACCTTCATGTATGTTCAGAGCAATCAAACATTGTTACGATTTCCTTGCAAATGACTAGCAGTGACCAACGTTTTAGGTAAAGTTAAACGGAGCTAAAAACTACATTCCAGTTTTGGCTTTAAGAATGGCCAACATCACTGAACCAGGGAGGATGAGCATCAAATGTTTGGATACAGAAATATTTTCTGCCTACTTGAACGGAATTTATGTTCTGCAGTGGAGGTCTCAAAGCATCCCTTATCCAACGGTAGATCTCCACAGCAAGGAGCTTGGCTTCATCTCGAACAGCCTTTTCCCGAGATTCAAAAAGTTTTGGCAATACTTTGATGATTGGCTTCAGTGAGATTATCTTTGAACCAAATTCACTGAAAGTTAAACACACAAAATAGCATCAGTATCCACAAATAACAACTCATTGTTTAAAGAATACTCTATGAAAGCCTTCCAGTGCACATTTAGCGACTTTGTAATTTACTCAAACCATTATGCTAGATATTGAGATGCTACTGTAATATTTAAAGTACAGATGCCCTATCAAAATTAACATCCACACCCATCTTGCAATTACAAAATCATGCCTCTCAAATTACTTCAAAGCACTTAATCCAATCTAGTGCTTAAATTGGCTCCCTTGCTGGGGGGAAAATAAGACAAGAAAGAAGAAAGGAGTTGTCCTTAGACCAAAATTTGTATGACCTACTTTTTTAAAAAAAATCAGAACAGAATCTCCTTTGTCTATCCTTGGAAGCAAACTGCAGTAAAAGCATTAGTCACTTTTCCACTTGTTGGACCAGATAATTATAGTGAGCTTGGGTCATCTTCACAGAAAACCTATGTGCTGAAATACATGCCACTGAAGGAGCACAGTAAACAAATTTCCCCAGCCAATCACCATTCCTTGACAGAAGATTCTACATGCTGTTGCACTTACTACACGAAACTTCCTATTTCAATCACTGAGGAATGAGTACACAAGAACTTTCTTTGCAAACTCACAGTAAAGTTAACTGCTGTAGTTACTAAGGTATCATATATAAAGCACCTCAAAACCAGTATTTTCTTTCGATTCAGAAACATTTCTTCTTAATTCTGAATTAACCTTTCTACCAATCACACTTTTTTCTTATGGTCCCCTCCAATTCAAGTTCCACATAAAAAAGCTACCAAAAAAGGCTGCTCAACAGCTAAAATCTACATGCCTCACTTTCTAGAAATTCTAGTGCATGTCATTTTATTTCCACATCAACTTTAAAAAATACTAAGAATAAAAATCTTCAAAAGAGGTCCTGGAAAGTAACACAATTTAAATATGTGAACAAATGAGTTGCCCAAGAATTCAATTTTTCTATCATGACTCAAACAGAGAGCATACTGGGAGAAATGCCTATGCAAACTTATTAGTATCTAATTCATATAATCTAATTTATATAACAAGAAAGAACAGAAACCTCAGCACAAGACAAAAAATACCAGAAATTAAACTAGTTATGCATTCAGGCTACCTGCCTAGGTACAACACAGACAAATTTTGTTATCAATACAGAAAGCCTATCAAAGCATAAGAAATATTTAAGTAGCAACACAGCTCAGAAGCAGATGAAATTTATGCCAAGAGGGCTACATGAGAGTATTTGATTTTAATGTTACAAAGATAATAAAATACTGCATCTAAGAAAAAAAAATATGTGGCACATTTTACAGAAGTAGTTAGTGGAAAGACACTGAGGAAGGTTATGCAGGCTTCTAATTACACTGCACTGTTAAAAGGATATTTAACCAGATAAGCAATTTAAAATAGCTAAAATATATTCTTAAATATAGGACAGCAGTTTCACTTAGCAGAAGCATAGGTAATGTGTTAAGCCCAAAGCTTTATTTTGACATTACCAAAGCCTGAAACAATCAGTTTAACAAGGATCATCTCTATGGATGCCTCAGCAAGTTCCCTAAAAGATACAATACATAAGGCACTCTCCACATACATTATACAGTTTTGACAAGAACTACTTTACTCAGAAAAGAAGTGTTCTGTCCATTAATTCCAAAATTTTATGTTTCCTTTAAAGAAACCCCTAATGGTCAGTAAATTATATATAGACCAAGTATAAGAATTTCATAAAGCCCCAGTATTTTTCACTTAAATGCAGCAAACAATCTTGACATGGAACCAAAAATAATCAAATACTGAAGCCTACTACACCATCTTAAATTGGATTTGATTTTTAGGGAGCACTAGCAGCTCTCCTTTCCAATAAAGGAATTATTATATGGACAATAGAAGCTTACTGTGCAATGAGCTTGTTTTTCCTTTCTTCTAAAAACACACACTGTGTTCCCAATTAAACATGCTCACATCAGTGAGGAAAACAGTGGTTTAAAAAAACCCAAAAAAATCAAACTATGTTTTAGTATTCACATCAGTGAGTTTATTACAGATATTAAGAAGAGAAGCTTCAGAGTCTGGAACAAGACACACTAATCTGGCCCTTCTCTCAGAGGCTGAGAAAATGGAAGTTTGGTAAACATCTACCATGAATGAAAGAGATCCAGATGAGGCTTGTACAACATAGACAACCCTCACATCTAACAAATCCCATTATCTTGTCAACTGCTGCTGTCAAAAAATACCAGTATAGGAAAGATGCTTTCTAGTCAACAATAACAAAGGTCTGCTAAAGACCTAAGCAATAAAATTAGACTCCACATATTGCTGGGGTGAGGAATAAGCAAAGAAGAAAACCACAAAAAATACCATTAACTAAAAGCTTACCTTAGTGCTTTCCTCAGTGTCTCTATACATGCTACTATGATTTTTGGGTTTTTGTTGTCCAGACCCTTTAATAATTCTTCTTGTATTGCCTCTCCTTTCTCAATTTCTATATACATTAGACATATATCTTCACCCAGCTCTTTTGCTCTGGCCTTTGGCTGATTGAACACTTTATTTACAACTCCAGATGCTACTTCTCCTGTTGTCCTGAAAGATGAGAGAGTATTACTTTTGGAACATTTATGTGAGTTAGGTGTTCTACATCATTATCCACAAAATAAAACACAGCACCAAATGCAGATTAAAGCCCAACAAGTCTTCATATAAAAGGAACTACATCCTAAGATAACCTTGAAGGAAATAACCTTAAGGGATGACTTTGTCATGTAGTTTTACAAAAGAACAGAGATCACAGTTAATATGATTCTAATACCATACTACACCAGTGAATAGTAGACACTGAAGAGTGTATTAACATTCTCTAGTTGAGATTCACAAATAAATGCCATGTCCTGGAATTATATATGTTGCAATATGTTAACTGTATCAGAACATAATCCCAGTACAGTATTTCACGTATACTTCCAAGCTTCAGATAAACTAAATCATTGACACCACTTTTAAATCCAGGAGACTGCAAGGTTGTTAGATTTTCAAACAAAGCTTTGGGTTTCTTTATTTGTTTTTAAGTAAGACCTTTATTCATTTCATCAGGTCACAAAGTCAGTGGACCAAAGCACTAACCTGGGCTGTTATGGGCTTTTATTCCACCCTCAGGACTATGACCCATTTTGTGGGCTAGACAACACAGAAGTACTAAAACATATCCAGTGAAGAAATTGAAGAAATTGGCAGGTATAAAGATTCACTCATGTTGGTTATGCTGGATGCAATGTCACATCAACATAGCTATATTTTATTTCAGGTATGAATTCCACAAATATCCCCCTGAAAAAAAGGCTCTCTCCTGTACAGTTAAGACTGTTTCAATCAAACAAGAACAGAGATTCCAGCTCACAGCACTTATACCACCACATGAGTGATTCACATTTTTTTTCCATTTCAGAATTTTTTACTAGTGCCTTCAATAGTTTTTTACAACACTGCAAGCAATTTGTGATAAATTAATATGCACGTGGAGGCCATCCACAAGGAAAGCCTGCCATTCAGCAAGTTCTCTGGATTAGAAAGCAAGTTCTGCTATTAACAACAGAGATCAGAATTGTTAGTGGTCATTGCACAATTTATATGGAGCTGCAGCCTTTCTCAGAGAGGACATTAAACTGTCCTAACAGCCTAAGAGCAGCAAGAAAAGGCTACTTACTTCCCAGCTACATGAGCATTTTCAACATAAGCAAGCGCTGCTTCCAGTCCTTTCAGCTGAGCCACTGCATTGGAGTCAGTCACAAATTTCTTTATCAACCCAAGATACTTGGACCATTCAGGACTCTTTTCATCATCTATCTTCTGGAAGAGCTTAAGGGCTTCTTCATAACCGTTTAATCTGGCTTTCCACAGCTGGAAGCAGAAATTGGACATTTAAATGTTGTGCTATTACAACCTTAACTCACCAATCTCACAAAGCTCTTCAATCATATTTGATAGTATGCTCAGCAAGCTGGCACCTGCAGATTTCTCTTCAATGCTATATGACTAACATGCAACAGGACAAAATACTTGTTTTTCTCCCTCTAGCAATGATCTGGATAGAGAGATGCCAGTTTTCCCCCCTGCTCTTCCTAAGTTCTAGCAACCACCAATGAGGAGGTGGGAGCCCAGCAACAGTTTCAGCCACAGATGAGTAATTTCTCCACGTGAATGAGTGTACTGATCTTTCAGCACACAAGCTTACGCCACGTAACGCTACTAAAATCTGCTTTAATAGAGGTTATTCAGCCTCTGCGTTGGATAGAGCTGATGCAGTTTCAGATCTGTTAATACTCACACTGTGCAGCTGTCAAGATTACCCAATTACAGTGCATTTAGATCCAGAAGCACTACAAAATCACCATGAGCAGAGATACACAGCAAGCCAAAACCAAGATTGCCTACCTTATGTTCACATTTCTGATCGATGGGCAGTTTCATCCACTCACTGTCGTCCCCCATCGTAAATCAGGCTCTCTCTATAATTACAGTAATTTCTGTAGAGATAAGGATAAGTTAGAAAACAGAAAAATACATATTGGGTGTATACATACTTATACCTAAAAAGACAAAAACTTTAAAAAAAAAAATTTAAAAACCACAGAAAACAAAACAAAACCCACCAAAAAAACCAGCACCATATGCAAAAACCAAACAACCAAAAAACCCCCAACCAACCCTAAACCCCCTCAATCAAAAATCTCCCTCTTCCGTAGCAAATCTCATTGCTAATATGCAATCCAAAGTTGTAATTATATTTAGATGCACACTTTGAAAAGCAGACCACTATTTTTTTTAGCTCTAGAAAATTACCAGAAGCCATTAAAGATTAGAGAGCAGTGCAATTTGTAGTATTTCTGACACTGCAAGTCTCAACTGGTGAAACTTTTAGTAAGCTGAAATGGCATGTGGAATATAACCTCACCTAAGCTTGAGGAATAATCTACTACAGCTAAGGCACTAAACCAAAATGAGTTCCCATCAATACTAAAAACTGACTTACTGAGACCTGCTTTTAGCAACAGGTGCCATGAATCAGTGTCAAAAAATAATCAGATGCAAGTGTAAGGACAGCGTTTGTAACAACTTTACAAACAGCACTACTGAAATGAACAGTTACGGAGAAGAACAAAACCCTTTTTGCCCTAATTCTAATGTAGCCAGCAGTCAGCAACTGTCAACAAGAGATCAGTTTCTTGCCACCTGTACAGCTCAAATCCTTAGTCATTCAAGTTTTAGTGGCTTCCCCTACTCCCTTTCCTCTAGATTAAAATAAGAACATGGACTATTAGGGTATGACAGATGAGACCTCAGGCTCAATGCCATCTCAAACTTATTGTACAACTAACCTGACTGCTCAGAAAATAATGAGAGAACATGTCTGATGCAGAGAGGTCAGCAAAATGAAAATAGCAGCAGCAGTGGAAAGGGCTCCCAGTGTTATTTATAAGCACAAAATCAAACCAGAGAGGGAGTAACACATTTCAACACACCAGTCTGAATTCACAGACCAAGCCAAAAACGCTATAACCCGGCCATACACAACAATTTACCAAGTACACAACACTAGCAGAATGCTTTTAAAAGAAATTCAGCCTATGCCAGCAAAGCTGCATACTTTACAAAAGTAATACAAAGAAATACAAAGTATTTCACCTAATACTCAGAGATTCTCCGTAGAAAATAAATCCCTTGAATTATTTTCACTCACATAAATTAACAGAAGCAAGTTCTTCAAAGCCTTCTCTCAGCCACACAACACTAACACATACAGCTAACTCGATAGCAAAATTAGGCTAGCAACAGCATACAGTAGAGACAATCTTTTTTATTCCTTCCTGGATTAGTTAGAAAATACTTAAGCAACAACCCAACCTCCCAATAATTAAAAACAAAAAACCGTAAGAAACACAAAGAACTCCAAAACCCCTCCTTGTCACTGACACACACAGCCTCACTGCAAATTACACTAAGCTTGTCTTAAATATTTACAAGTTCCAATGGGTGTTAATACTGTTCTCACTATAATCACATAAACTATTAATTTGCCCAATGGCAGTGAAACAAGAGTCAATGTCAGAACACGAGTCGACTACATAAACAAGTGTATCCAAGCGTTATTATAGTTTGTCCTTCTCATTTCCTTTCTCTTCAAAACAAACAACAACATGGCTATTTTTTCTTGATATCAGCACAGTGGTACCAAGTGTGCTTCTAAAGAAAAAAAAAATCTGGGGGGAAGGCCAAAGAACCGCAAACCACTGAGAATGAAAGGATCTGTTCATTATGTAAGAAGCAAAGTACTCAGAGGTGAGGCTACCTAAAACCCATTCTACTGCACTGTTAATTCTGTTTCACTATCTTTTTAAACGTTCAACTTACTAAAAACAAAACAACCCCCCCACCCCCACTTAACCACAGCATTTCTCCAATGTCAGGAATTGACGAAAAAAGTACCAAAAAAGGTACTCCAAATTAAAATTTACAATGAGAATAGAACTCAAAGGCCATACCAATCCCAAACAATCATACGAGGTCGAAAGGGCAAGTGAGTTACTGCATCCAAACCCCATCATCCTTTTGCAATGGATCTGCTTTCATCTGTTTAAACTCCTACTTTATTTTCTCTGCCCCAGCCTCTCATTTGTTCTCTTATCCCTACTTCAGCCAACTGAGAGAGTTCAAAATTAAATAGAAATCAACAGACTCCTGATTCAAACTTAATACATTTTACCCATTAAAACAAAAAAATAAACAAACCCAAACCCACCAAAAAAACCCACAACCAAACATGCACAGCAAAACAACACAAAAAGCATCACCTCATACCCAAAAGCAAGATACTCATGGCAAATACAGAAGTGGGGGGTAAAACATATCTAACTCTATGAAGGTGATGACTTCTCTCCAAAAGCAAGAAAACAGACTGAATTCACATGAAAGGCTTTGCAAACAGTCCCCCTAGCAATGGACGCAGGCATGCCCTATCACGAACACCATTCCCAGCAGTAAAATTGTCCATCTCTCAAGTTAGTTCCACAGCCAAACGCCATCAACAAAGACAGCTTTGCCAGTATAAAATGAGCTTGCATTAGGAATGTCTTCATTTAAATGCACCAATATAGAAATAATGGAGCACTTCCTCACTGTGGATGCAGAAAACAAATCGGTGCAGTAGTCTCCTCCCAAAGTCACACGCACCTTTGCAAAGACCAAGCAAAGTGAACTTTATAGAAAACTAGGTAGTTCTGATTCTTAATCAGAAACTTGGAACTAATTCAAGCTATTGCTTCTTTATATTTTTTTTGTTGAAGAACACATAAGGAACCAATACAAGGACAATAGTTATTCTGAACAAAAACAAAAAGGGGAAGAAAGCATGAACTCACCTGCCAGCAACAGAAACACCCGGGAAAAAAATGGCATCTGTACCAGACATCTACATTTTGTTTCTTTAGAAAACTGACAAAGCATGAACTTCCTACTTCAACAATAAAAAGAAGCAGTTATTTCTCTCCAGAGATCTGTTCTGCCAAGGAAAGAAGTCTTACTGTAGGACAATCCTCAATCAAGTACTACAAACCTCAATTCAGTTCAAACCCTAAAGTCCATAGCAACTCTGTTAAAAAGGCTTGTCCATTACCATACTGATTCACAATTATTTTTATCCTTACACATATACAACAGTTCACTGCCACAAAGTATGACCTCTTGCTTGTACACTAGTGATACGCTACAGAATCTAGAATTTCCCTTCCTACATCACAATGTATTTAGGGGGCTCACACATGATAAGAGAGACACAGGGAAGGGAGTTGAATGACCATGAAACAGTGTTTCACCTATTTTTTTTTAGTCTGGTCAACTCAGTTCCCCCACTATTTTTAGTCATTAACATTGACAATCAATACTTCAATTACAAAATGGGTTAAGTTGCCTTCTGCACTGAATCTGGCATCTAAAAATAGTGATAAAATTATACTTCCCCCAGTAATTTACAAATCCCTTTAGAATAGACAATTTCTCAGAAAGTATTCCACAGTCACAGAAGGAAAGCTCCTTCTTAAACATCCATTCTTTCTAGCTTCATCACTGTTCACGTCTGCCAAGATTTTGTACTGTCTACATCTTGCATTTACCAGAATAAAAGACGGTTGTTTCTCTTTCCAATTAAGTCACTGGGTTCTGTGTGAACATAGAGTATCCCACATTTGACAAAAAGACTTTTCTTAAAAGCTTTTTTGCAAAGACATGTAAACCTCAAGTCATTACTTCTCAACATCCAAAAAGCAAGTGGCCTCATTATATGATAACACAGCTAAATTCTGTTATTACTAGTGAATTTGTAGCAATGAAGTGTTTGACCTACATAGATTTTTTTTGTTGCCACAACTTGGAACAAACAGAATTAAGTCTTTCAGTAACAACATCCATTTTGGTAAAATCCAGAAAACAAGACCTCTGAAGCAACTGAGATACCAAAGTAAGTTTTGTGAGAGACATGTGTCATAAAAGTGGTCAATGCAACATTTCCAAAAGCAAGTCACCCGAGAAATCTGTAGTGATGAATAACAAATCTTTCCTGACAGTTCTTGGCAGGGCAAGTTTATATTATGGAACAGTGAGAAAATGAAGACCATCAAGAAAAGAACAGGATCTTTTGAAGGGAGATCATGCAAAATGCAACAAGAGTGGAAAGCATTTACAAGGCAGCACAAATGCAAGAATTTCAAACATAAAAGTGAGAATTCCCAAATGAATATATGTAGGTCTGGGAAACAAATTTATCAACACATTAGAAGATTGTGAGAAAGTATCAAAACAACATTTCAATTCACCATGCACTACTCTGAACAGCTGCTACTCAACTTCTAAAGAAATAGCTCTCCTGCTACAATGTGGAGAGCAGAATTGCATTAACATCATAGCTTACAGTATGGAGTACTGCTAAGGAAAATTCTTTACATCATTAACATTCTAAAATGTGACTTCTTTTGAAGCGTATATTCATCACCTATCCCTGTATTTTATTGTGAAGCATCAGCTTCCAGACCATTTTCTGCAGAAGATGTACAATAGCAAACTAGGAAGCCATTTTATGCTAAACAAAACCAGCTGTTTATTGATACTGATTGTCTACTTCTCCCTACTCACTTTCACCTATTAAATATTACTGTTGCACAAGAACACCATCAAATATTTTCATATTTTGAAAGATTCTCAAAAATATTACTCAAGAATAAGTTCTGAGAAATCAAGATAGGTCTTTTTAAAGGAAAAATCCATTTGAAATGTCCCTATACAGCAGGACACAAATTTGGGGTGTATATAGTTGGATGTCACATTTCAGACAAAACCATACTTCTTGGCAGACAGATCTCTGTTAGTGCAGCCACCATTTTCCCAGCAGAGAGAATAATTTGTTTGTTTGTTTGTTTAATGGCAGTTTTGGGTCACATTTGCTCTTTGGCTCTGAAATGATGAAGTTTCACTTTCTTAGAAGTTTAGCCCAACACAGTTTCTTTTGTATTTGCCAGCCAAACCTTCCCATTAGATACAACATAAAGTAGCTCAGAAAAAAAGGTTGAAGATCCAAGTAATCATAACACAGTAAGCAATAAAAATTTTACAGAATTTTAAAGGCTCACATTTCCAATTTGTAGATGAATTATAAGTTGCAAGATACACAGACTCTTGATGAAAAAATAAATAGAAAGACCTCTCAATAGTGAAAAGAAAAAGTAGAAATGCATGCTAAAGGGAAGCTACTGCTTCAGCAGCAATGAAATGGCATTCAAGAACGAACAGCATTAAATTCTCTCTTGCCTGCTCTAACTTGTATATCCTAACTCACCCTAGTGAAATTTTAACAGCACAAATGACAAGTTATTGGTAAGATATATAAATACTTAATTTCTCTGGAAAAATATATTTTAATCCATGGCCTCTGAAAGCAACCAGGGCCGTTCTTTTTCATTCATCTGAAAGTGAGAGACAATGCAAAATAAACTGACCTTCTGTTACAGTTAAGACCAAAAGCAATTTGTAACTGCATGGGTAAGCCTGGAGTGAAGCCAGTCTTACGAAGCAGAGAAGGGCAAAAGGGAAAAGGGCAACACACGGGCAAGTGCACAAGCATGCACTGATATAATTCTAAGGGTGGACAGTTGGGAGTGAAAGGTGTCGGTGAGACTGTGCTCGTAAGCTGCAAAACTCCCCATCCCTCAAGAGGTTTTACAAAGCTCAGGCATGAAAAGGCCCATGTGATGTTCTTTAAAAGGACGGCCTTAACTGCTGATGAAGGAAAGCTCCCGCAGAGACATCACTAGCTCCCTCCTTCTCCAAGGGAAGCTCCCTTCTGCACGGCTTCCCTCTGCAACTAGCGGCGCCCCCGCCATCCCCAGCACCATCCTGAAGAGCATCCCCTCCACTTCTGCCCGCAGCCCCAGATGCCCCCCCGCAGCCCGCCGACGTTTCCCGTTCCGCGGGTGTCTGGCCGCAGGCCGCGGCCGGGCTCGGCGAGCAGGCCGCCCTCCCGCCC
>VWYP01014866.1:705675-756790 GCA_013400435.1 Pycnonotus jocosus | reverse complement strand
GAAGAGCCCCCGCGGGGTCGGGCGAGCGGCGGCGGGCGCTGCCCGGCCCTCCCGGCGGCTGCGGTGCCGCCTCTCGGCCAGGAAGGGGCCGCCGGGCCGGCGACCAGTGACCAGCTTGGCCCGCCAGGCCTGCTGCCCTCATGAGTCATACCCCGAACGCCCACAGCCGTCAGAACAATTGCCACTCTAACAGAGCGAGCCGCGGTCATACCCGAGCATGCAGCAGACATTATCCCAGGCCACCAATCGTCCAGCAATCCGTAACTGAAGGAGGGAGCGGTTCTGAAACCCGACAGGAGGAACGAGGCCAGCCGTGGGGAAGGAGAAACAGTGCCTTCCAAAGGAGGTACGAAGGAAGAGCCTGGCACCATACCATCCCCGCATTTCATGCTGCTGCGAGATGTGTAATGACAGCACTCTGGTGGAGCTGATTCATCAGCAATCTCTCTAGCCCATCGTCTGACATTTTAAGATGCCTTTTCTATACTGACAACTGAAGAAGCTGGTATGGTGGAAACTGGGTGTCACTTGCTTCCTTCTCAGAAGAGCATCAAGCCATGTGATGTAAGGCTGTATTTCTCCAGCCATCTTTTCAGCTAGCTGAAGAAAGAAGCCTCATCAGCCATGCTTCCCACTGAATAATTGTCCAAGTTACTTTTCCTACCACCTCACTCTACTCCCTACAACAGGAAAGCACGAACGTGCACAGCAGCTTCTGCTTTTCAACATCTGACATGTGCAGCAATCGAGCTGTCCTAGACAACCCCAGACAACGTACAAGTGCTCAAGTCAAGAGACCCTTTATTCAAACAAGCCAGAGCAACACTGCCCAGTGCAAGGCAATATTTAAACAAAAGGGTACAAGGCTTTTCAGTGTCACTTCAGAACTCCACCCATATAACATGAACCACTGGGAACAATCTACAACAAAGCATCAGCAAAGCAACACCTTATTAGTCTTGGACTATGTCGTCTTGAATCAACCACTCTGCTACAGATGCAAATGGCTTTAATGCCATCCTGCTCTAGCAGAGACTTGACAAACCATTTACATTAAACAGTTTACAAACAAATTAGCAATACAAGTTTATACATTTCTTTTATAAACCATATAAGGACAGCTGCTGGTAGTGTGGAACAGAGGAGAGGTAGGAACGGGGAAAAAGGGAATCAGATGAACACTGACCATGATTTTGAAAACCTTAATTAAAGGTTTGCAAGCGTTTACATCTCTCAAGTGTCCTTCCAGTCATGCATCCTACACAACAAGATCCTCCAAATCAGATAATTAAGATAGTTATCTCTACTGCACAAAACATTCAGAGCAGTTTCTAACTGATGTACTGTTCAAGATGTGCATAAGTGATGTATAAGAAGGGGCAAACAGAAGTGCTGCATTTGCAGATGACAACTGGGCAGCAAAAAAAAAGAAATGAAAAAAAGGATTGACTGAAGAAACACATAGCATGCTAAGTGCTTTTCAGCCATAAATTTATCACCAAACACACAGAGTGAAACAATCTATAACATTACACTGAAATTCAGGTTTTCTGCATTGACTATTAAATAGAAACACGATCTTCCCATTTTAGCAGATACTGGTGTGAGAGCACAGCCCCACTGTGGCAGACCATGCTTTCAGAGGCAGAGGCCCAGCTTACATAACTGGCCCATACAGAGGAAGGACAAGAGCCAGCAGGAAAGTTAAGTCTGACAAAATACAAGTCCTATGTGTACAAGAATCAGGAATCGTGTTCCATCACCACACATTCCCTTTTTGATATTAGAATATCAAGGGAGAAACCTTCCATCAATACAGATCTAAAGCAGTCTGAATAACTCCCATACTTCTAAAATTCAAATTTCGTCTCATCAAGTCTTCACATAATTTTTCCTATAGCAGGTCCCCTAATTAATTTGCCAGTGATTCTGCTTTGCAAATCACTCTCTCAAAGTTGCTTATAAGGCTTAGTCCTATCACAATTCTTGAAGCAGAAAAAACCCCAAATTCTGAATCTGTAAGTTTGATATAGGAGGAAGCTACCAAAACAGCGAGGTTAAAGAAAGGCCAAGGCTGAGGCAAGAAAACCAAACCAAATTCTAGATCTTGCACAAACATGTCGGACACCAAAGTCAAAACGATACAGGCAATTTGCACTCAAATCATGCTATCTTCTGAGGTGAACCTTTCTCAAAGTTTTAGTAACAGACTTTTGTGAGTAGACTTTTTAGAACACTCCAATATTCGAGACCCCATGCATTCTGAACTAAGCAGCTTTACAGCTTCCAACTAATAGATTCACTGAAAGCCTACAGCAGCACTTTCTTTGCTACACAAGTAATACATTAGGAAGGGCTCCCATTGCTGGTAGCTCAACATCCTGACAACTGCTCATCCTCTTCTCACCTGCACAATGCAACTTGAACCGCACTGCAGTTCAGCAGAAAGAGCAGAAAATCAAACACTAAAATCAGCAAAAAGTAAAAACCTCAGAATAATCAGATAGATGATATACAACAAACACAAATCAGTTCGAAAACTGTAGCACATATGATTTTTAAAAAAATATTTTATTCTTAGAACAGAATCCTGGTTTGCTTGAAGCACACTGAAGTATCATTCCTCAGCCTCTGTCTTCTGACCCAAAAACTTTGGGTCTCCCACTGACAGAAGACCAGATTCAGGAGGAAAACCCTCTGTACTCCAACTTGAAAACTAGTCTTTGGAAGAACCACAAGACTGTGATTCAGAAACAAAGCCAAATTAAATGCAGGAAAGATGCGTGTGCAGAAACATGGGACACACACTTCTATCCAGCCCTTCTTCGCATATACTGGAGAGGATTCAACAGGAAGCATCTCCTAGCGAGAGGCTCCGGCAATCTTAACACTTGCACCCAACAACAGAACTGCAGAAATAAGAGAGAAGCTCGCGCCTTTGGTTTTAAGATTATAATCAACCCAGAGAACATTTTTCTTAGGACATTCTAGGGGGGGAACCGATCCTGCACGCAGCCTCAGGAGACAGAAGGAGCCCGGCCCGCATTTCCCTTAAGGGGTGCCCGGTTCTCCCGCCGGTCCCTGGGCCCACTCTCCCGGCCGCCTCCCACGGAAGGCCCCCAGCAGCAGCCCAGGCCCACAACGGACGGAGGCGGCCGCAGCGGAGCCCGCGGCTCCCACCGCCCCCGGTTGACGGGCGGCCTGAGCGAGCGGCACCTCCACAGCGCGGCGCGGAACAGGCCGCGGCCTCTCGCCGCTACCAGCCGCAATCCTCACGCCGCCGGGCTCTGCGGGCGGATGCTGGCACAGCCCGCGGGCCCGGGCCATCCCCGTGGGGAGATGTCGCGCCGCCGGGACTGCGCCTCCACACGGTCCCCGGGAGAAACGAGGAGGCTCAGGCCTGGCGGCGGAGGAAGGCCTAGCCACCTCCCGCGGGGGCGGACAGTGGACGGGAAAGGGACCGTGGCTCACCGGGGACGGGACAAGGACGGCGGGGCTCGGCGGGGCTCACCTGGGCCCGGCGGGTCGGGCCGGTGACGGTCCGGCGGCTGCTCGGCGGGGTTTGAAATCGCCAGCACCGCCCGCACCTCCCAGTGTCCGCCGCGCCCATTGGTCGCTGCCGGCCCCGCCCACGCTCGCGCCCGCGCCCCTTATTGGCCCGTTTGAATCCGGCAGCTGCAGCGCGTGCTCTCCGCGCGTTCCCGAGACGGCNCGGGGGCGGCCTCCAGCGGCACCGGCCCGGCCCCGCCCGGGAAGCACCGAGACAGACCCGGCCGCTCTCTCGGCCGCCGCCGTGTCCCCGGGGAAGGTGCACGAGGGGGCTGCCGGGCCCTCTGCGGCCGGAGCAGCGCCTGGCGAGCGGCGCTGGTCCTAAGGCAGGGGTCAGGCCGCAGGACCCTTTGGCAAAGGGCTAAAAGTATCTCGGAGCTGATGGATTGGGAAGGTCCTAATATAGAGGAATAGGCCCTCTCTTTCCTATGGTCTGTGAGTTTGCAAGGCAGTGACTCAAGAAATGATTGAGAGGGGACCTCATCAATGTCTATCAGTGTCTGAAGGGATGGAGCCAGGCTCTGTGCGGTGTTGCCGAGCAATAGGACAAGATGAAACGGGCATAAACTGATGCACACGAAATTCAACATGAATAGGAGGAATTTTACTGTGTGGGTGACCGTGCACTGGAAGACGGCCCAGAGAAGTTGTGGAGTCTCCCTCACTGGAGATCATAGGATGTGTCTGGACACAGTCCTGTGCCATGTGCTCTGGGGTGACCGTTTTTGGTCAGGGAGGTTGGCTCAGGGGACCCACAGTGTCCTTTCCACCCTGACCTATTTTGTGAACTGTTTTTGGAGCACAGTGTGTTTTCCCTCCTTTGTTTCTTCAGCTTAAAAAAATTTAAGGAAAAAATTTTATGGGTAATCAGAATAGAAGACAAGGAACAGCAGAGTGCCATGCACACAACTGCAATTAATCTTACACTGCCCTCTCCCCACCATGCCATGTAAGCACCATCAGTTTTTTGAAAGTGAGGCAATTTGTTTGTGACCTGACTGAAATGGTTTATACACTGTGCTTCAATTGTTGAATGAGCAGAAACACAGTTGTTTTTAATCTTTTAGGTAGTTCTTTCATCAGAAAGGGACAGAATGTATTACAAGATTGGCACCAGTACTGCAGTGTCAATTATTTGTGGATGTTTCATTCACTACTCAGCCTTTTGCACTATTCAAATTCTTGGTTATTAAAAAGGGCAACAGAAACTTAAACAAAAGCCCCTACAGGAAGAAAAAGCAGCGCTTCTTCAGAGCTTTATTTTCCACTTGGCAGAGGCTTGAGATCTCTACACTCCTAATACACACCAAAATGAACAGCCATGTTAAAGAGGAGGAAAAATAGCAAGGTGGGGCAGAGTGAGAGGTATTAAGTGTGTGAAGGAATCTACAAAAGTGGGTGTAGATATTGGGTCCTTGATTCAAAATCATAGGGGTACAGTGTGTACTACAATCAGGTTTCTAAGAACCCAAATCTGTTCCTACTTTCTTGCTCCTCTCAAATGAAGCAAAGTTGAGGTTCTGTCTGAACAGGTTTGGGAGTTCCTCATTCAAAGGAGAGTCCAAATAAAATGCATGATTCACAACCAAAAGCCAGGCAGAATGGTTAAGAAAAGCTAAATTTATATTAAATTATCATCAACCCCTAAAATATTGAACACAGTGGTTAAATAACTCCAGAAAATCCAATGTCTCCAGTGAGTAACGTTAAAACCATTACACAGGAACACACGGAAATCACTGACGTTAGCTTGGGACAGACAGGAGAGAGGTTTGCTTTTTACACAGTAAATCAGTGCTCAAGAGATCATCCTCCAGCAGCCTTTCTACATTCTTAACATACTAAGTGCAACGAGGGTCTTCTCTTCCCTGGAATGGGGAACCATGATGCATCTCCAAGGCAGCATCTCACTGGGGCTGTGTCTAGGAAAAAGACATGAATTTCTGCCCACCTCACTGGTAGAGGAGGCTGTGTGACATTTTATTGCTCCTTTTCACCATAATCATTTGAGGAAGGGAGCAGAGAGCAGTTATGAATGGTTGTTAGGCTGGAGTGCGCAGGGTCTCTCCTAAGAGGTAGCAGAGAATGTTGATCAAGGTGGAGATCACAAACACCATGAGCTGTTGAAAAGACTGATTGTGTTTTTCCTTTCCATTCCACACTTGTGACTCGGACAGCAATTACTCTGACAGGCTGATTTAGTCTTAAGTGACAGGTCTGGGCAGATGTTTCCCTTCACCCCTGTCCCACCTCAGGATTTTGGTGCATGGTCACATAAGCTATTGGGAAAAAAAACCTAACACAACCCATTCCAAAACCCAAAGAAACCCTGCTCTCCTACACGTCAGAGTCTTCCTCCCCAGTCTCCCCACTCCCAGCCCTGATGCCCCTGACCCTGCCCATGGTTTCTGCTCAAATTGATTCTTCTGCCTATGCCTGAGCCCTCTGGTGTTGTCCCTGCATGAAGTGGCTTAGATGGGCAGGGTCCATCCCATTGATATGCACTCCTTTTCTCAGTTCCCAGCCAAGTTCACACCTCAATCCAAACCTGCCTCTGCCCAACAAAATCAATGCTTCCAAGGCTGGAGTCAAACAAATAAATAATTAAATAAAAATCTAATTAATTAAAAAAAATAAATCCCTCTGGGAGTAGGGAAGAGTCCCACATTAACACAGGGAAATCCAAGCCTTAGCTCCAGTTCATTTTCCACAGGAATATACACCAGTCAGCCCAAAGGTGCAGTTAGGGACAGAGTCTCAAGCCATCTAGCTAGGTTGAAGCTGCAACCTTCTCCCACCTACAAAGCTGCCTCTGCTGTGAAAAGTACAGGCAAACACTGGCAACAGTTGTGTTTTTCAGGGGTAGCAGGCCTGTTAGGATATAAACAAGGCTCAAGCAGAGTAGGACGATTCTCCTTTTTAATCAGCTGAAAAAAATACTGTATGGGAGATGTACCCTCCCCCTACCTCTGAACCATACCCCAGTGTATGTTTTGCTCTCTTCACACCATGAGTGGGAATGTACTTGACCTCTTTCCAGGTGATAAAACAGGCCACAAAATTTGCACTGAGAAATTCTTCACTGGGAAGTTTCCAAGGCTCTGGCTTAATGCTTAATATTTTACCACGTGATTTGAGGGGTTAATATAAATTTCATTTTTGAAGAAGTGTCAACCAATAATTTCTCTTTTTTCATTTTGAACAAAAAGGTGACAAGCAAATATGAAGTGGCAATAGCCCTTGGGAGCATGCAAGACCCAGCTCCAAATGCAACTGAGTTTTGGCTGCAAGGGTAGGATGACATTTCCTAAAGGGTAAGAGTCTTAGAGGCCAGAGAACAACTGAAGCTCATGCAGCTGATGGGAAAAATTATTTGGCAAGGAGAACTATTAAGTGGTAACAGAAGAACTTAAAGTGCAATTCTATCTGATAAACAACTACTTTAAATGGCCCTTGCAGCTCCCTGATTATTGTCTCCCATTCTAGGTCAAATGGGCTCAGCCTAGTAATAAAGCAGTTTCTAACTGTCAGCACTGAGCATTCCCCTGGGAAGGACTCAACCTAGGAATTCTCTCTTTTCCTTTGTTATGATAATCAAAGGTCCTAAAGGCCCAAATAATTGGGACCTTGCAGAATTTGGACTAGTGGGGACCTAGCAGATTTTCTTTTTTTTTTTAATATATCAGTTATGCAAAGATCAGTAAAATTTAGGTTTTGCTGAGATCCACTTCCTCTCATTAGCTCCACAGAGCTAAGTAAAATACCAATGTCTTCTTGTCTCAAGTTCAGCACTCAGACTCCAGTACCCACAAGCAACAGTTCTGAAAGGGCCATTTGCTGACTCTTGTTTTTCCAGAGTAGAAATATGTTTTAACAGGGAAGGGGAGAACAGGAGCAGTGTCCACTGCCAGCAACAGACACAGTGCTCCAATTTGAGCATTCCTTAAAGTTTCTAGTAGCAGATATGAAAGTAAGCAGTGATGCTCTCATGAAGTGAGTCTTGGCAACTGTGGTTACCCTCTTTTTGCCTTTATGAGGTGACCTGATGCTGTGTCAGTGTCCTCTTGAGCCCCAAAGTATATCCACCTACACCAAGACCTCTCTCATGTCAGAGACCCCTCAACACAAAGCCTCAAAGAGTGCTGCTAGTGCTGGAATGACTAGGGGTACTTCTGTGACCAGGAGCCAGCAATGAGGCAGCTCTGCTCTCTTCATGGGCATTGACCGTGAGCTGGATGGCACAGGACTTGCAGGTTGCCAGGGAACAGAGACTCCAAACCAGATTCAAACGAGTCACTGAAAAAGTTAATGTGGCAGCTTCCAGGAAAAGGGAACATATAAATAAACCACAGACAGTGAAAATGAGTCAAAAGGGTCTCTGGGTTCCAACCAACCCACCCATCCTCCTTCTCCAACCACAACGACAGAGCTGCCCAAGCTCCATGCTGAAAAGCAGTCCCAGTCTCAGGCCCCTTGCAAGAGAGGCTGGTCTCTGTGCCCTTCCTTGCCAGGCAGGCAGAGTCCTGTCTTTTCTGTGCAGAGCAGAGGGTTGGGAGGGTACGACCGTTTCCAAAGTCACGTGTACTTTAGACCTCGCTCTCTGTGGAGGGCTTGCGTTGGTGTTTCCAGCCTGTGTCTGGCAGTGAGCCCCGCCGCTCAGGAGTGGCTGCTGCTGTGTTAACACTGCTGCATTCAGACTGCTCTTCCTGTAGCAGCTGCTCAGTTTCGGTGTCATCCAGTGAACCAGAACTAGCCTGGATAGAGACTGTGTCCGTCTTCATGCAGACGTGGTCCCGGAGGATCCCTCCACGGGAGCTCCGAATCTGCTTAAGGTCATCCCATTCGGAATCATCACTGGATAAAAGGCATATTCCCTCCACAATCTTGATCTTCTCCTTAGTGTAGCTGTGGTCAGGACCAGTCTAGGGAGAAGACAGATGAATGAAAAAATACGTCTCTGGAAAAATATGGCAGAGTAATGCAGAGCTGGAATGAAGACAGTGAAGCAGACAAAAAACTGGACCTCCATGTAAACAGCCACTGGCTTTAACTGCCATAATGACAAAACCCATTCTAAGCTTCCTTCAGTTGTTTACCACCCCTAGATGAGTCCTCCCTGCAAAGGCTCTCATGCCAAACTCCACGATTCTTCAGTCATGACAGGGGAATGAGGATGAAGCTGTTCTTCTCATTCAACTATACATATTCCCTGACAGAAGAGAGTAAGAACACTGAGCCTAAAAAGGAAAGAAAAAAACCCCCACCAAACAAAATGGGAAGCAGAAACAGACAGAAAATCTCATGGTAAAAGTAGGCAGGAGATCAATTCTAGGTTTGCAAATCCTTACATCTGAGTCATTCTAGATTCACCTCTCAGCAAAGCACAGCTGGAATACCACTGTTGAGTCCAAGTCTCACAGCGACACAAGGGAAGAGGATTATAGGGAAACAACGAAAATGATCAGAGGCTAAAGGGACTACACTGAGAATAAAGTAGTGAAATCTAACTTGGCTCACTGACAAATAAGGAGCATCTGATCTATCCCTGAGGAGAAAGTGGAAGGGATGGGGAAATTTACATCTGTGTATATCAAGGAGCACCATTAAGAGAAAAGGGGAAAGGATTTAGATTCCCAGATAAATAATCCTGGCTTATCCTTAACAGATAAGGCTAAAATGGCTTGAAGATCTGGGGAATCTATTGGATAGTACCTTTGTAAAGCAGTAAGGGAAAACTCTCCCCTGCGTAAGTCTGTGATCCCTGCTAGAGGAACTAAGTGATCTAACATATAATCATAGTCCTAACAGAAATTGCCTTTTTAAAATATAACTGAGCATGAGTAGCCAAAGCCCAGACCAAAGAACATGCTATAGAAAATTACTTATACGTTCCTGATGGACAGTAGAGCTAGCTTAAGGACATAAAAGCAGGATGGGGGGAACCAAGAAAGAGCAATTAGTACGGACAGCGCTTGAGCCACACAACAGAGCTTGAGTGAGGGAGGCAGGATCAAACACACACAGCAGTGATACCTGACGTGAGGATGTGGACGGAAATCAGAAGAGGGAAGATGAGAAGCTATCTGTGTGATAAGAAAGCTTCTGAGGAGAAAAGAGAGAAGAAACTAAGTGCTGCAAGGTTTCATATTAAACTCTCCATCATGTGGCCCAAAGCACGGACCTCTGAAGGGCCTTTAAAATGCTCTATTTAATAAGGGCTCTATTTTTTTTCCCCTTTCCACCCCTTCCAGGCCGTGCACACAGAGGACCCACATTCTTGTTGCCAAACCCTTCCGGCTGCCTGGTTCCCCTAGTGATTCTCCAAAGCAACCTAGATGCAACAGTCACTAACCAGGACTTGTATCCAAGGAAGGCAATTCCAATTGGCTCGTGTACTTTCAAGGGCCAGCACTCAATGCAAGTGAAATACAAGACACTGTGGGAGTGGGTAAGAAGCAGGGAAGTAAAGACACGTTAAATTCACTACAGCTCACTGGGGAAGAAGTGTTGCTGGCTGATCTCCATAGCAGTCTGAACAATTCACAGAAGTTGTCCTCCTATATCCTAGAAATAAACGCTCACAAGTTGCAATCCTTCCACACAATGAGGCCTGTAATACTCAACAACAGCTTGAGCTGGGCTCCCATGTCCTTAGTAGCAGCTCTCACCTCTTTTTTGTAGCACAACTGGTTGTACATGGTTGGTTTGGGAATCGATTCAATCTTCACCTCCTGGGTAGATGTCCGATATGAAGGATTACTGTAGGTTAGGTTCCCCAAGCCAGGGTCCGTAAACTTGGACTTATTATGCCTAGAGGGAGAGAGCTGTCAGAAAAGTCATAGAAACCTACTGCCAGGATCGAAAGTTCTCAAAGTTCTTGAGTGCTCAGCAAGTGGATGGCTCCAGCCATCTCCACTGTCCCTCAAAGAGAGAATCCTGGCTTCACCTGGCTCTTCAGCTATGAGTCCATTTACTAGCTACCAGTACAGCAAGGCACTGCCATGTAACCACAAAGGCTATCATGGCAGTAACTGGTGAAGTTATCTGTCAGAAAGCACACGAGCTCACACATTTACTGAGATATGAATTATCTCACATCCCTGTCCATTACTCATGAGCTCTCTGCAGAAAATTTAGCCAATAAAGTTTCAAACTGCACAACCAACACTTTAGAGGCACAGGACTCAAACCTTGCAAATAAAATCATCAAGCACTCCTTCTAATGGAGGAAAAAAAGATTGTAAATGACAATAAAGAAAGATTTAGTTCTTTCAGGGACTTTCTTCTCCTACAACCCAAGAGTTTACAACTGGTCTGGAGAGGGAGAGATCACTTACCTATATATAATTAAAGCAGCAATAAGCAGCAAAATAAACAAGATGCTGAGAAGACCTCCAATAATGTAGCTGACATGCAGTCCTTCTCCTGAAAGTGAATACCAAAGATAATTTAAGCATTCATTTTATATTTGACTGGATAATACTGACCTTGGTGTAATGCCTAATGCTGGGGCTTTACCCATACAGAAGTATCTAAACTAAAATATCAGCACATTAAAGTTTAGCAGAGGGTTTTGTTTGGCTTCATATGAAACAAACATATGGTAAACTTTCCTCCCACCCAGGCCCCAGAAAACCAAGGAGCATCAAGACCTTTGTAATGGGGTTGTAAGGGAGGACTCAGACCCCCATTGCTGACAGGTTAGTCCTGCAGTGGGAAGTAATTACCACAGTTAACCCTCTTCAACCAAACACAAAAGGGACAGTGAAAAATAGTATTATTAATGGGAAGAGCCCAATGGATGAGGTATAGGATAAAAGAAAACAGAACTATTCTTTAGATCAAGAAGTCATTTGAAAAAGTCAACATATAGGTTAATGAATGTCCACAGAGGCATTTTGCTGTACTCAGAGGGCATTTGAGTAATTCAAGTCTGAGTTTCAGAAATTTCAGTTTCAGACAGTATGGACTGGAATGCCCTGAGCACATCTGGAGGAACAACCCTGGTGGAGAAGAGTTAAAGAAAAGCAACTCACCCATGGTGGCCAATACTGCCTCGTTGGCACGAGTACACAAGCCTTGCCTAGCATCTTTGTCAGAGCAGCTGAATGACAGAAGGACAGTTATTTACTGAAAGGAGAATCAACACTCTCAACGGTATCAAAAAACAGGATGGAATGGGGTAACACTGAGATCCCTTCCCTTTCCAGTTAAAAAACACAAGTCTTCCTTTCTCTTCTTCAGTATTCTGCATCCAGAGAAGAGACAACCATATATATAGGGGCTGTGCATGGATATATCAATTATTGGTCTGCAGTATCTTTATATATGATTCATTCTAGATTTGCTTCTCAGGTACACAGGTGTACTCATATCTTCAGGAAATAAATTTCAGCATCAGTGCTGAAGCACAAACCAAAATGTCTCAGTCAGCATGAAGACATTTTTGTCCAATAAATCATACTCAACAAAGTGCAAGTTTTGCTCTGTAAATAACTCAACCATATACTATAGAGCCACTCCTTTGCTGAGCTGTATAATTAGCAGGCTGTAGGGAATTAGCAGAAAAGAGTCTCTTAACTACCTGCATTGTAACTTAAATGTCAGAATTGCATAGATTCTGTTCCGCCCCAAGCAAGCTATCCCCTTCCAGAGCAGAATTATTTCCTCAGCTGTGTTGGTCTAGTCTGAGATGTTTCAGTGAATTGAAGCAATAGACTCCTCTGTCCTCCTCTCAGAAATAGGTTCTCAAAACTAGGAGATTCAAAAATCAGTCAAATGACATGAATGACACATGGGCTAAAGGCAGATTTTAACACTTCAGTACAGTCAGCCTACACACACATTTCAACAAAACAAACAGAAAGAATCTGCAGCTGTTTCTTGCCACCTCAACAATGTTCTGCATCTTTGTCATAATAGTTTCATCCATTAAGAATGTGAAATCTGGAGCTGGAATATCTTCTTTTGGCTAGGAATCGGTATATTTGGATGGTGGCAACTAGAGAGAACTTGCGTGTGGCACCTTGCAAAAGCTGGGACTTTCACAGCCCAGTTCCAAGAGAACAAGAACACTTACTTTCCTTTCACTGTTTCCAGAGATGTGAGAGGTTTGATTGTTGAAGTACCTAGTCTGCCAGGCAGTGTTTGACTTCTCTCACTTACACTGGTTGGTTCTGGACCAGGGGGCACCACACCAGGAACTAGAAAAACAGAGGAAAATAAGCAGGACTCCAACTTTGTGGGACAGATGAACAAGTCTGATAGGCCATTTCAAAAACTATCTATAGCTTATATGAGCAGCCTTTCCATCTCAAATCCAGGCCATCAGCAAAAAGGACAGAAGGCGGCTCTATTGCTCACAACCACTGGCCTTAGTTCCAATACACAACTCTGCATAAGATGTATACACTGCAGAGCCTCAGCTGCTCTGGTTGCCACTGCACAAACAGTACCAGTGGCTCCCTCATGGAAGCTACTACCCAAGTGACACTCAGTAAACTCACTTGTAGAACAGGGCCGCCCATCTGGTTCATCCGGACACGCGCAGACAAAGTCAGAAGCCCTGGCAAAGCAGAGGTGAGTGCAGCCTCCATTGTTCACTCCACAAGCATTACTACCTGGAAGGAACAAACAATTTTCTAAACATGTTACATCTGAACAAAAAGGGGCTCAGAGTAACAACCTTCTTTCCCGCTCAGCCAGAAATACTTCTTAGAAATCTGGCAAGTTATCATGTTTTTGTCATCTGATTGCTGAGAAAGTGATGGCAATAGCCAGACACTGAATTAGATTAGGGCAGTCTTGGAAGGAAGGTACTGGAAATCTTTAGACAGAAGCCCAGACAACACAGTGTCAGAGACAAAAAAAATAAAAAAGCTCACATTCTTCTATTTTAACACAATTGGGTGAACAAGAAAGCAACATTTGCTAATCAAAGCTTTAACAGAACACCATTAAGATGTACCTGACCTGAAAAGTCACAGGCAGACAAGGAATGTGCTAAGGGAAGATGTGTGAATAGTTTCAGCATAAAAAAGGACGTCATCCTTACTTGACATCCACAATAGTGCAGTGGTTCCAGAGATCTTTTGGTCTACAATTAGCATTTGCCTGAATCAAGGTCCTTCTGTTACCTGTCTGTCTCTGAGGAGAAACCACAATGATATCCATCAATCCCTCAACATTGGCTAGGACTGTCTCTTTGTTCCTCCCAGAGTATTTGTCCACTCTCTGGATGGATTTTGTCTGCCAGTCAGTCCAGTATATCCATCTGTCCTGCTGCTCAGGGAGACAGCAAAGAAAAGTCACAGCCAATATTAGCATGTTTAGTCATGTAGATACAGGATACCCATAGAAAACATATCCCAGTAGCAGAAGGCCCAAAACAAAGGCCTTTTCCAACCCTTAACCTCTTATTGTAAAGAAGATGACTGTCTACACCCCACAGTTCAGACAAACTTCCTTTGTTAGCTCCAGAGAAAATTTAAGTACTATCCCCTCAACCATCTTGGTTTCCTCAGACTTTAACACCTCCTTGTTCCCAAACTCACCAACACACCAAGGATAATAGTGGCAGCTGGAAACTCTTCTCACCTGTGTCAGAGCAAAGGGATGTGACACCTGGCTGACCAACACTTGCCGTAGCTTCCCATTGAGGTCACAACTCTCTATGCGATCAAGATGCGCATCCACCCAGTATATCCTGGAGGCACAGGAAAAGAGGTGAGCTTCCATTGATACAACCTCTCTTTACTCTCTAGTCATTTACTGGCTAAGATAATGGTATCATACCATGGATCAGAAAGAAAAACTAAAGAAGAAAGCCCTGAAACACCCCAAAACCAAACCCACAGTGCTACTTTAATAAATTGAGCTAAGAGGGCTAAAAAATTCATCACATCTCTTAAGGCTAGGCAAGTATAGGAAAATCTTTCACTGACCTCCTGGTGTCATAATCCAAAGTCAATCCATTGGGCCATCCTAGGTCAGTGTTAATCAGGATTTTACGTTCAGAGCCATCCAAGTTTGCCCGTTCAATTTTAGCAATGTGACCCCAATCTGTCCAGAAGAGATATCTGAAGAGATAAAAGGCAGGTGTAAAAAGAAAAGATCATTTCATTTGGCCTATGGAAAGTTTTAGTTATGGATGAAACTGCCAGATTCTTCAGGTTAAAAAAGATAATATAGTCTGTAGCCTGCTTCTCACAGCTATCTGCCCAACCTTCAAATTCACTGTCTGCCTGACTACTACAAGTCACTCCAAGTCAGCCTCTTGCTGGTACCTGCAGATTCACATGGCACATCTCTTCCTCCTCCCACAACCTCCTCTTCCAGCCTGCCTCTGTGCAGCCCTTCCCCCTGCCTCACCAATAACCCCATACCTACCCCTTCTTGGGAAAAACAGCGATGGCTCGAGGTTCATCCAGGCTGTTATTGATCAGCACTTTCCTGGAGCTTCCATCCAGTCTAGCCACTTCGATGGTATTGCGTCCTGTGTCTGTCCAGTAGAGGTTCCTGGCAACCCAGTCCACTGCCAGGCCATCTGTAGTCTTCAAACCCTGACCAATAACAGTTTCCATGTTGCTGCCATTCAGATCAGCCCGCCTGGATAGAAATCAATGACAAAGGGCAGTGAGGAACAGGTAGCTCCTGGAAAGCTGGATCTCCATCAATCACATCAACTGCATACTACTATCTCTCCCCAGTCTCCAGCATGTTAAACACACCTTCAGTATGAGTTCACTGATACACATGATGCTGCGTACCAAAGACAAGGTGTAAGTAGTGGTGTAGTGCTCAGTCTCCCCAGTTTACTGGCACATTCAGCGTGTGTCACTGGGTGACCTGGGCACCAGCCAAGCAGTTGACTGGCACCTACCTGATAACATCAAGAAATACATCTGTGTAGTAAATCTTGCCATCCACACTATCATAGTCCAGAGAAATGACATTGTTCAGCTCAGGAACAGGTATGTGCACATCTGTGTGGTCACTGGTGTCCAGCGAGATACGACGGATGGAAGCACGACTAGAGAAAAGTAGGTAGGTCTCTGGAGAAGAGTCACATGTCTGCTCATCTCTCTTCAGCTGGATGCCAGTGGGGCAGGCACAGGAGAAACCAGTGGGGTGAGGTAAACAAAGATGGGAGCAGCCACCATTACGAACTCCACATTTATTGAAGCCTTTAGAAACAGGGAAAGTATACTTTTAGGATTTCACAGACCAAAGCTTTATTTTAAAGGCTACATATATGCACAACTTGCTAGCAGCTGAGTTCATCCTTACCATCCCAGCCTTGCTGGGAATCTACACTCCTTTATACAGAGACACTCTCCCTCCTCTCCAAGATTCAAGGTAGGTATGGGCATAATTGGCAAGGATAAGAGGAGGGTCCAGAAGAAGAAGTAGCATTAGAAGAAAAATCTTAACCTGCATTCCTTGCTAATCATAGTTTTCCCATGGAAAAAGTAACAGCCAAATGCTCACAGATTTATGCAACTGCAGTTTAACTTTATTACTGCTGCAAATGGTAATGCTGCCAAAGATCCAAGGCTGTGGGGAAATAGTGTGACAATGTATCAGAGGCCAGGCTGACAAAGAAGCTTCTGTTTCAACTTAGCTGCACACAGTGGCAAGTAAACAAAGGCATCAGAGAAGCCTGCTGGAAGCGCCTGACATATTAGGGTCATTTAAATTTTTTTTTTTTTTTTTTGATTGTAAAGAACCCAGCATACATTTACTAGGAGGGAATAAGCCCAGAAGACAGGTGCAGGGAGTGGGAAGAAGTCAATGTGGATATGATGGCTAGACTTTTGGTCAGCTTCAAGTTATACTGGCAAGTTATGCAGTCAAGAGTGATGTTTTGCTGTTAGTAACCACAGGAAAAGCAGCACAGTTTTCTGTAGAAGTACGTTTTGGGAAAATTCTACTAAAATAAAGCCACAGCACAAAGCAGCAACTTCCACTGAAAAGCAAGGACACAAGATGGGGTGTCACAAGAACCCCAAAGAGTAACAAATAATTTACTCTGGCACAGAATAGTTGGACAACATGATATATTAAGAGCAACTAAAGCAGCAGAGATTTTGCAGAGCAAAGAGGCAGACAAGAAGATGAAGCTTGAAATGATTGGGAAGTAATACTAGAACTTGAAATAAAATTTCAGCAATTGGTTTAAAAGAATTAAATTCTTTTGAAGACTTTAAAAAAGGGAAATTGTCCAATGTCAGTACAGTCTGGTGAAGCCTAATAAGGCATGACTTGTTCAGTTCTCCTAAGTGGCTTTGCTGTGTGTGAAAATGAGGTTGTCAGTGCAATCCAATGAAGGAAATGGGACAAAGGGGTCAAAAAGCATGCAGTAATCAACACTAGACCTATAGAGCTGGGTGAACAGAGAGGAATGCAAAAACAGTTAAAGAGGAAAGAAGTGATGCCTTAGAAGAAGGCATCAGAAGAAAAGCTGATTTTTGAGAAGTTATTCTATCACTCCTGCTTTACACCAAAGGACTCTTTCCAACGACAGCTCTGAGGGATGCTCCTTACCACCACCAACACCCGCCAATTGGGGAGCAACTTACCCAGGGGCCGTGCCCTGTCAACAGCTTGAATATCCATGAGGCCAGGCAGGTTTGCCCTCACCAAGATGACATTAGCACCAGTGTCCTTGTCAGCCCTGTGAATACTGCGAGTTTGCCAGTCAGTCCAGTAGATGTAAGAGTCCAGCAAAGTGAGGCCATAGGGATGTTGCACTGGAGACAGCAGGGTGCGGCGGTTCGCGCCATTGAGATCCGCAGCCTCGATCCGCTACAAAAAGAAAGAGAACATTACCCCATGCTCAAAACACTTTTCCTCTTGCTAGCACTTACTGTAGAAAGTGGGAAACAGCCTTGGTGAGTGATGTTATTCAGGTTCACTCACCCTCCATAGCCCATATTCTCAGAAAAGCTTACATCCCCCTTGCTCTTTCAACAACTTGTTTAAGAGATTCAAAGCAGCCTTCAGGCTAATTAAATACCCAATGACAAACAATGCTGAAGAACAGAATCAGACCTCAGTGTGTGCATCAGCCCAGAGCAGCTGGGACCCAGCCTTATCCACTGCCAGCCCATTAGGCCAGCCCAAGTTGTTGCTGATCAACACCACACGTCCAGAGCCATCCATTCCAGAGCGTTCCAGCTTGGCATTCTCACCCCAGTCTGTCCAGTACATGTACCTGGGGAAAAGTCAGCAAGTATTATGGAAAAGGAGATCAGAAGTCCTGTGTAACTCCTAGACAACCTCTTGACAACACTAACCCCATTTCATGGTATAAAGCTATTGCCCGAGGGCTGTCCAGGTTCTGCCAGACCAAGACTTTCCTCATGGAGCCATCGAGGTTGCCCACTTCAATCCGGTTTGTTCCTGTATCTGTCCAATAGATCTTCCTGCCAATAGCATCCACAGCCAGCCCATCTGTAGTCAACAGACCTGAGAAAATAGAGAAACATTTTGGTCACTGCTTATTTTCCCAATTTAGTCAGGAACTTCTAGTATTGCTCTTGTCCATCTCTTAGGCAACTGCTTTAGGCTTTGCTTGCCTTTCCACCAAAAATGTATTCTACCAGGGTATCAGAGAATCTCTCTTTTCATACTGCATAGAAGCAAGAGGCTCTCAGATCAAAATCTCCCTCACCTGTAGTGATGATGTCCTCAAATTTTGAGCCATCAAGGGCAGCACGACTGATTTTCCGCAATGTGCTGTCTGACCAGTAAACCTTTCCTGGGTTGAAGAAGAAAGAGAATTTTGAAAAAGCCCAGAACAAAACCAAACCAAACCCCAACAACCAAACAGCAAAACCCTTAAAAAAAAGATCCAGATATCTGGCTACCTGCTACACCATTCAAAATGGATCATACTGCACAGGAATAATAACAGCACAGGATCATAAAGCTAGAGTGATAGTGCAAATTTTCTTGTTCCAATTATCCCCAAAATATGTAGGACTTTTACACAAGGTCTGACCTTTAGACAGGGACAGAGAACACCTAATACCATCAGCTAGTAGTAGAGTTCCATATCTGACTTCTCAAAATAAGATCATCTACTTTACAGTGCAACGCTGTTTATATCCAGCATAGCATCGGATGTTTACTATGCATGAACAACCAGAGTCTCAGTTCTGCTGTTGTAAAAGGCCTCAGTAAGAGGAACTTTCTTAAATCCAAAATGCACAGGAACCTCACTCAATATTGCAGGCAGTTTTTTCCATATAGTTTAGGTTCTCTCCTTTCCTGTAACGATACTCTTGTCCTCACTGGAAATGAATTATTTGCAGGACATACATGAAAAATAAAAACCTACTCAAATCCACAGCCTACAGTAAGGTCTGTGCCTGGGTCTTTACTCAGACATTTAGATAGAAGTTATTTGTTGCCTTTTAAACATAGTCAGATACAGTAAGAAGTTCAGACCTTCATGAGGATCAACTCCAATTGCAATGGTGTTTTTCATGGTGACATTGACTGAGACAACAACATCTGCAAAGTAGGGAATATCCAGAGAGACCATCCGAATGTCAGTCCTTCTGGCAAAGATCAGAAAGCTGGTCATTCCTGCAGAGTGGACAATGGACAGATACTAGTGAGGAACAAGTTCAGTAAACTGGAGGCATCATTTATCAAATATTCTAGAGGCTACATCCAATTCAGTGGAAAAGGGAAAGTATCTCAGACAGATTTTGGCTTATGGACAGTGTGTGTACAGAAGCATCACTTTATTGAGCATCACTTAATGCTTCTTTACATCCAAGTTGAAAAGCATTACATTTTTAGAAGAGTTACTTCTGCTAGTATGTGTGGGAAATGGAAATTAGAAGTCACTTTTTTCCTGCTAGAGAGGAAAAGTGGATGTACCACAGCCTGAAGCCAACTGCCTTCCACCATCCTCAAAAGACAGTCCACAGGAGGAGCATATACAGACCTATTAAAGAATATATTACCTTGTAGTTTAAGAATTCACTTCAATATGAGGGCAAAAGTATGGGAAAAAAGGTGACATTTGGTTTACTTGTCCAATGTAATTTCAAGAAAAATGTCTCCTTCACCAATCCACTTGTCAGTAAGTTTCTTCATAGTATTTCCCACTCAAATTGAAGGTACAGGCACCAAATGGGTTTTTCAAGGTGTATAGCAGGTAAGCACATAAAAGTGAAATTTGTTCTCTAACAAGGCAGAGGCAAAATGTAGCTCTGATACAAAACTGCAATGAGGATTCTAGAGAGAGCACTCACCAGGGGAGCAGGTCTTGCCATCAGATTGCAAGTTGATCCCTGTAGGGCAAGTACAGCTGTAACCTTTTGGAAGAGGTGCCAAAAGGCACAGGTGACTGCAGCCTCCATTGTTAACTTTGCATGCTGTATGTACTATGGAAAGAGGATGAGAAATCCATGAGCCAGTAGCACTGGCACAAAAAAGGGATGCAGGAGCTATAGAAATGCATTCTAGGATTCCCTCAAATACCAAGTTTCAAACTCTCATACTTCACACAGACACTTAAGTCAATGAGGGCTGACAGGTCAGCTCCTTGCAGAAAAGAAGTGCCACATGGCAGAGCCTGAGCAGGCTCTCAACTCAGTGGGGTTTGGGTGTGAGCTCTGTACCTGGTGGCCTGTGCCGGTGAAAAACATGAATATCCATAAGATTCTCCAGATTGTCCTGCAGTGTCTCCCGAGACTGCCCAGTCCTCCTGTCTGCGCTCTGGATGCTTTTGGCCTGCCAGTCTGTCCAGTAGATTCTCTCGCCATAAAGAGTAAGTCCAAAGGGGTGAGGCAGATTGTTCCCAATCAGCACCTGCTCAGATTATCCCCATCACCCCAAGAAAAATATTATGTTATATATAAGTATTATATATGTATATAAAATATTTATATATACTATATAAATATTTTAAAATATATTTTATATATATATATACTTTTATATATATTAGTTACTCTGAAGTCACTAAGGAGAAGAGGCTTCCCTTGCTCCCTCTCAACATCATAACATACAATCAGAGCAAAAGGAGAATGATGAGGCAACTCTAGCCTTCAAACTTCCCTTACACACAGTTTCAATTTGAAAGGGAGTTCTTTTCTCCCAGTGAAAGCCACTGTGTAGTTTGATTTGTAGATTTCTCTTTCCATTGGAAAAAGAGGCAGGAGCCATCATCACTTTGCGTTCAGGCTCCAATTCCTGCTCCTTAGAGACGGCTTCCTTACCTTTCTGTGGCTTCCATCCAGACTGGCATACTCGATGGTCTTCATTCCTGCGTCTGCCCAGTACAAGCGCTGTGACTCGTAGTCAATGGCCAAGCCATTGGGCCATGTCAGGTTGGAGGAAATGATCACCAAGCGGTTTGAGGCATCCATCCCAGCACGTTCAATTTTTGGGTTAGCTCCCCAGTCAGTCCAGTACATGAACCTAAGAAGAAGCCCGGAGAGAAGTGAATGCCCACACTTTTTGACTGCCAGAGAAGCAAGGGAGTCTGGTGCCTTCAGGCCCTAGTAGGAAGAAGCATTAAAGTATCACTTTACTCATGTCCAGCCTTAGGCTCTTGTACCTAAGATCATACTCAAATTTATATAACTTCTACTGCCCATGGGCTGGCCTAATTACAATGTGTAGGAAAAAGTTCAGGAAAATAGGTCAGGGTCTAAAACTTAACTGATTATTTGCCGATGTACACCACTAGCCCTTTACACTCTTGCTGCATTTGTCTTCCAGTAATCCACTCAAGGAAAGAATAACACTCTTTCATTCAAGACATTCAATGCTTCTAAAGCAACGGCTGGCAAGCTTTTTCCTGTCCACTCTATCCCCACCTCCACAAGGTCTGAGGACATCCTTCTGACTGAAACTCTAGTTGATAAGCAGGGAGCTTGAATACAAATTCAACATACATGTGAAATAGAGAAATAGAAAACATCTAGATGGCCCCATTCTCAATATTTTTGTACCACATCTTTAGTTATTACATCCCTAGGATAAAAAAATTAAAACACCAGCCAGCTCCTTCATGCTCCACAACAGGCAATTACCTCTGCTTATCTTGTTCCATTAGCATCTAAAATCATGTCTCTAGTTTCAGTCATTAGCAAGTTGTAGAACAATGGCAACAGTGAGAAAGAAAATTGTACAAAACCAAAGACCCAGAAAGTCTTTAGACATTCAAGAATTGTATATCATCCCAAAAGAAAGAATCTCTTACCCTCCAACAGGATCTACCACAATATCTCTAGGTCTGTCTAGGTTCTCCCAGATTAGAACAGTTCTCATGGTCCCATCTGTATTGGAGACCTCTATCCGATCTGTTCCTACAAAAGTCGAGAGAGAAAATAACAGCAATCAAATTGGAATTGCAAGAGCTATGGCAAAAAAAATCTCCACACAACGATGCCTTCTTCCCCTATAGCCATCTGTGTTCTTAGCTGGAAGATAGGTAAGAAGACAGGCTTAAAGTGTCACTTTCCATCCTCTCAAGTCACCTCTGTGGCTGTCACTGATGTGGAGTCCTGTACATAATTCACCTCTTACCTAAGCCCCCATGCCATGAGAGAACAGCTAGAAAAGAATTATCTTCCTTACATCTCTCTCAACTATAACTCTCCAGCAGGGAACATGCTTCAAGTATTATCTGCTGAACCCCAAGATACACTGTTGGAAGATACATAAACACACGCAATCACAAGCTCTGCAGCAAGACAGCAGTGATGAGTATTTTTACAGAATTAGTATAAGGGATACTGCAAAGAGAATTAAACTAAGGGCTGTGCCCCAATTCATACTCAGTTAGGAGCACATAACATGAAACTCAATCAAGAATTCTTGCTACACAGAAATAAGACAAATTTGGAAGGAAACAGATAGAACTACTCAGCAGATTTTCAGTTTTCATGACTAATAAGGAAGACAGACATCTATGTAAAGCAGAGGATCCCAGTACCTGCATCAGTCCAGTATAGTTTGTTGGTGACCCAGTCAATTGCAAGTCCAGCTGGACTTTCCAGGCTGGTGTCCACCACAACCTAAATGAAAACAAAAAAGAAAAATCCTTAATGAAATTAGATCTTAGGGAGGAAGTACTTGTCCAATGCACTACCTATTCACAAACAATGAAAACTTTCAAAAGGCAAAAGCCTGAGCAGAGCAATGCCACACAAGAGAGAGCATTAAAGACTTAGAAGTCTAAATAAGGCTTTTATTTGGAGAAATGTCTTTTTTTTTTTTGTGCTAATTCAAACTACAAATCCAAACCTTGAACTCTGTTTGCTTCATTTATAGTCCCATCAGCCTAGGAGTGTGTGCAAAAAGCTTTCCCAAAGAGCATAACTCTCGTTCAAAATATAGAATGTTACAGAGGATTTAATACGTCTTCCTTTCAGATTCTAGGGCTACAACAAAGGAATTGACCACAGCCCACCAATCACCACGCTTCATGTCTCCATTCAAGGCTCTCCATACACCCAAATGTTTATGAAGTGATTTCATTAGTTTTCCAGAACTAGGCAAACTAATGAACAAAAGATCTGTCATGAACTGCATACTTTAAAAAGCCAGTGTATCCCAATGGCTTCCAATGTGATGCTCAGGGAGTCTCCTGGTCAGATGACCTCCACACACAGTGAACATTGTACCTCCTGGTTCGATCCATCCCATTTTGCTCGGCTGATTGAGTCAGTGCTAACATCTGTCCAGTAGACATAGTCATCCTTTGAGTCCCAGTCTAGAGCCACAGCACTGCGAACATCAGCAAGGGGGATGACATCATCTGACAGGTCATCTGTGTCAAAGCTGATCCGACGGATGTCCATCCTTCGGGCAAAAAGCAGGAACTTGTCAAGACCTGATCAAAGGTCGAAAGGTCTTCTTTTAATTTCTCTAAGTTCAACAATACAGTGATAGACAGACAATTCCCTGCTATATACACAACCTTAACCACCTACATCACCTCTCACTGGCAGGTCTTTGGTCCTTTTTTATTTTACTGGAAGCAAAATATCACTGGGAGAGGATGGGCAAGGCGGGGTCAGTGTGAACTCTCTCCTGGGGTGCAACCTATGCTGAAGGAGCAAGGGCAACCATACACTTCAAAAGGTGGCATAGATGTCCCTCCAAATCAAATAGCTATTTAAAAATAGCTCTTGAGAATCTGGGAGATCATTCATCTAATTCTTTCACATGGTTGTAAACTAAGAGAAATGTGGCAATGATGAGGACTGAATTTTTTGTCCATCACTGACAGCCACTATGGGAATTTCAGGGAGACAATCAGCTGTGCCACGTAGCATGGTGCCAATAGCAGCCCTAAAATACGGACCAAAGGTGAAATTTGTCAGCATCCCCACCCAGGAAGCCTAGTGAGGGCAGTAAAAATACGCAACAGGGGAATGCATCAAAAAGGTGAAGCATCCTCTGGCAGGACCCTTAATACTTCTAACTCAGTCTATCCAGCTGCATTTCCTTGGAAGCAAGTGCTGCTGATGCTTAGTCCCACTGCCAGCCCTCTGCCACCCACTGAACATCTGAGCACATGGTCCCACCTCACTTACTCTGGGCACAGGCATGGCTGCTGGTCTTGCGGAAGCCCGTGGGGCAGGCGCAGGTGTAATCCTTGCTGCTTGGCAGGCAGAGGTGAGTGCAGCCTCCGTTGTTGTCCCCACAACGGTTTCTCCCTGCTCAAGTAGCCAAAGACAAAAGCAACCACACATAAAGCAAAGAGTAAAGAAAGGAGGAAAACCTAGTTGAAGTGTCAAGACCACACAGTTATTACTTCCCAACACAGAAGTTAATTGAAAATAAGGAAACATATAAACTAAAGCACGAACTCCATTTTTAGGGCTCAATTTTAAAATGAACATTTAACTCAATCCACTTCAAGAGCAGATAATAGCATCTGAAGAGGAGTAAGGGAGATGTCAGTCATTACAATGCCCACTTATGATTTTTCCCCTGTCCCAAAACATCTCGTTTGTAAACAAGCCCCAAGTATTTCCTACTGAAAGGCCTCCACCCCCGGTGTCAGCAGGGGGAGCTGCGGTAACACCCAACTCCGGTGTACCGGGCCAGTATCCCAGCACGAGGGCAGCGGAGCAAGTTCTGCCACAGCCGCGGGCACAGGCAGGGGTGTGTCCACATGCTGGGTTCAAGCTGTCATTTCCCGGCTTTACAGGGAATGGGTGACTCCAGGTCTTCTACTGGCTCAATTGAGTCTCTACCTGCTCTGCAGTTACCTGCTGGCTGACGCTGAGGATGCAGTGTGTGGATGTCCATAGGGAAGTGGAGTTTGTTGCGGATGATCTCCTGGTTCTTCCCTGTGAATTTGTTGGCACTGTTGATGCTCTTGGTGTGCCAGTCTGTCCAGTACAGACTGTCCTCAAATACGGTGATAGCAAATGGGTGTGGAAGCCCTGTAACAGACAGGCAATACAGGAATACAATCACGTCTAACACGACTCAGGCTAGCAGGGAGACAAGGGAATGCTCTTTCCACTGCCCCTTAGGCTTCATCATACTCAACCTGCTCAAATATGCTTTACACTAATTTAACAGACAATTCCTCTCTGCTCTCCTATAGTCATAGAATGTTACGGGGCTGGAATGGACCTGGAAGATCATCTAGTCCCAATGCCCCCACCATAAGCAGGGACACCTCCCACTAGACCAGGCTGTTCAAGGCCTTATCCAACCTGGCTTTGAACAGTGCCAGTGTTGGGGCATTCACAACCTCCCTGGGCAACCTGTTCCATCACTTCACCACCCTCACAGCAAAAAATTTCTTCCTAATACCTAACCTGAATTTCCCCTCTTTTAATTTGTATTCAGTATTCCTTATCCTAACACTACAGTTCCTGATGAAGAGTCCCTCTCCTGCTTCCTGGTAGGTTCCCTTCAGATTCTGGAAGGTTGCAATGAGGTCTCCACACAACCTTCTCCTCTCCAGGCTGAACAGCCCCAACTTTCTTTCTAGGCTTTGTAGGGAAATGAACCGGTCCTCTTAACTTTGTGGCCCTCCTCTAGACTTCCTCCAACAGTTCCATATTCTTCTTATGTTGGGGCCCCAGTAATGGATCACCTCCCTCAATGTGCTTTTGATGTAGCCACTGATGACTGGGTAGCAAACTCCATCCCTCAGGTGACAGAATTCATTCCACAGTGAAAGAACAGGAAACAAGCACAGATGCAGGAGCCAGTCTCTCAAACTCAGATCAGCACTGCGCTACTCTGTGGTCTTTATTGCAGAGAGCATTCCCTGGAGAAAACCTGTTACTTACCTTGGCTAATAACAGCCTTCCTATTGCGTCCATCAAGGTCAGCCCTCTCAATGACATGGTGTTTGGCATCCACCCAGTACATTCGATGTCCTGCATAGTCAATGGTCAGTCCATTGGGCCAGAAGAGGTGTGTATCCGCAATGATGCGCCGATTGGAGCCATCCATGTTGGAATACTCGATGCGGGGAGTGTTGCCCCAGTCAGTCCAGTATATAGTACTGGAGGAGGCAGGGAGAGACAGCTAGAAAACTTGTGGCCCACATACTGCACCCAACATCACTCCCTAGGAGGGCAAAACAATATCAGTCCTGTGACCTTGACCATGAGACTGGGTCACAGCCATGGGAGATATGAAAATGAGCCTGCTGAAAGCTGAAGGGCCCAGAGCTGTATTAAGGCTCTGAAGGGTCCCAGCATTGCCAGGTTCCCGAAATTTTCAGTGCCAACTGAAGTCTTGAGCCCCAAGGTAACCTTTGTGACCAAGAATGGGGCTTTCAATGTTCAACAAGAAGCATGTACATGGAAGGGTCACTGGGTTTCCCCCTGGTTTCCCATGTTTTCACTCACCCCTCCATAGGATGTAGGGCGATTGCTCGGGGCTTCTCCAGGTTCTGCCACAAAAGCACTTTCCTGTGAGTGCCATCCAAGTTTGCTACTTCAATTCGAGATGTCCCAGAGTCTGTCCAGTATAATTTGTCATGGATCCAATCAATAGCAAGTCCACCTATGTACATGACAGAATTAAGCACAGAGTGAAACCATGGATCTGCACAGAAAAATAGATCCCCTTTCTCTGTCCACCTCAGAAGAGGCCCAGTTTCTTCTCCTGCCAGCCAAGATTAACTCCAGGGGGACACTCACCTCACATCCATTTCGTTCAACCCATACCCTTCCTCAAGGAGATGCATTTTGTTCTGAATGCTAGGTCCCCACTTTTCTCCGCTCACCCACCCTATACTGTTGCATTTTTTGTGATGACGCACCTGGGCTCTCCAGCCCTGTGGAAACCACCTCTTCCACATGGCTACCATTCAGATTGGCCCTCATGATGCGATCGAGTGTGACATCAGACCAGAACACCAGCTCCTTGCTGTGGTGGAAGTCAAGGGCAATGGCGTTTTCCAGGTTGTTCAGGAGCAGCGTATACTCAGAGCGATGAGGCAACACTTGTCGGATATCAATTCGATTGGCAAAGAGAAGCACAGGCTCTGGCCCTAAGAATATACAGGAAGACAGCATTGGAGTATTTGACAGCATTTGACTGGGTCCTGCCTACCTTTCCCTCTGCACCAAGTCCCAGAACAGAATTTTGCAGTACTGGCAGCACAAATCAACCCCCAAGTGCAAAACACTTCAGAGAGCTGTTTTTACATCCTCTATAGACAGTCCTAGCTCAAAGATGAGCAGTTTTAAACCTTCTAGCAAACATTAACTCAGCAAGAAGCAATCATTCCAGGTCCTACATAAACCTGCCTCACCTCAGCCTCTGAAACCATATCACCATACAGCCACTTAGCAGCTAGACTAGAGTTTCTTTTTCCTATATGCATTTCCTAGCCATGCAAACACACATGCTCTACTACACCTTCTACCACAGATAGGATACAGTTGAAATCTGCCTCAGTCAGATATAAACTCAGCAGGTACTTCCACTGCAAAAAACCATCCCCAAAATATCAACATCCTTTATAGATTCCACTAGGGGAATTCCTAATGAAATCTAAAGTCTTTAAGTGGAATTTCTAATTCCTCAGCTCCTACATTAGAGGAGGAATGAAGTTAAAGAAGTGTGTAAATATCTTTTAAAAAACCCAGATCTCCATACAGCAGCCATTCACAGCATTCAGGATTGGTGACCAGCATCAAGGGTCAAACCACAAGGAGGTGTGATACAACCTCACTCATTGGAAAGACTAAGACACTTCCTGAACAGAGACAGAAAGCTCATTCTGTCCCAAGTTCTGAGTCACAAGAAATGACAAAGGACTAGGAAGAGAAGGGAAGCTGTCTCCCTGGCAGGGAAAGGAAACAGTGTAGTACCTCTCTCCATGGTCAAAATCACACTAAATTTTCACAAGCATTTATGAACAGCATGGGCATATCTAACGCAAATCCAGGTACTTCCTTTCCTTCACGTGTTCATTTAGTGAGCAGCACAATGGTGCCAGTGAAGCACTAGAGACCTGATTATGAGAACTGGACTAACAGATGCACACCAGTTGTGCTGTTGGGTTGAACTCCCTTTTACCTAGAGCTTTGCAGCTGCGTTTGTCAGGTCGCAGCTCGTAGCCTTGCTCACACCAGCACTGGAAGCCTCCTTCACTGTTGGTACAGCCTTGGCTGCAGTAGCCTTCCTCAGCACATTCATTCACATCTGCATGTTACAGAGAAAGTTACCATTAGATAGATCATCAACAAACCCAACAATCTCACTGATAGATTGCATCTGCTTTCATACTCTGTTTTTCACCCTATCACAGCCACCAACTTCAAACATCCCAAAGCAGCAGGGAGGAGGCTACTGCTCCAAAAACCCACCTTGGCATGATCGGCCATCTTCCAGGAGCCTGTAACCTGTGTGACAAGTGCACTGCACCATCCCTCGTACCATCTGGCATTTCTGAGCACAGCCACCATTGTTGACATTGCAATTCTCCTCCCCTGTTCGTGGACCTGCGGAAGAAACGTGTGAAGATAACTGAGCTGAAACCACAAGGCAGCTGCTCTTGCCTTCAGCTGTTAGGCAGCAGTCACCCTTCAAAGCAGGCTGAACAAGAAGGGGAGGACACAAGCTGTGCTGGAAGCTTCCTCTTTGCAGCCAGAGCTCTCCTCTGCAGGCCACAACTGAACAGGACAACAGAGCTCATATTAACATGTTTTTAGGATTCACTGTCTCTGCAGACAAATGGTGATACCTGAGATCATAATCTTTTCCCCATAATTCCTCATGTGCAGTCTTTAACTGACAAAACCAACAAGGTGTTTTTCCTCAATCTTTAACTCGCTCCCACTATCACAGCTCAGGCTTTCTTTCCTACACAGATGCTTCAGTAACACCAGACAGACTCCCACATATTAATGGGCCTCCATTTATGTCTAAGACTGAACTTGGGAGGACTTACGGCAGTTTTGATGTGGGCTCTCATCACTTCCATCTCCACAATCATTTGCTCCATTGCACAGCTTCCTCTGGCCGATACAACGCCCATTCCCACACAGGAACTGGTCTGGGGCACACTGAGGGGTGCCTGCAATAGAAGAAGGGAAAAGAAGCACATCACAGCCTACTGATGGAACAATAGTCATGGAGAAGAAAAGAATACAGAACATTTTCTATGATTTGTTACAAACTTTTCATATGAGCAAAATCCATGATTTCCTCTTCCCTTGAATTCAGATCATCTAGCACTCCTTACTGCTTCACATATTTTTTATGCTGATTTGGAGTTCTACAAACTCTCTTCCAGTCCGAGTCCACTACTTCTTTACTGTGAAGTTCATCTGATTAGTTTCTCTTAGAATGACTGGAAGGTCCTGGCTTAGCTCCCTTTGTGGTTCCAGAATCCACAACTCAACTCAGCATGTGCAAAGGAGGAGTCAGTTCCTCACTTTAATAATCTGATCTGTCACACCAGCACAGCTATGGGTCTTAAGCCTGCCTAGGAAGGAACATCTTGTCTAGCCCTAACTGCAGTTTGATGGACTTGGAATGAGATTTACATGCATCCCTGAAATCTGAGCTCACACAACAGGATTTCATATGACCTACAGGCTTCAACTTCTGCTGTTGGCAAGGAGACTGTACAGAATTCTTGTAAGCAAAGGAATATTTTGTAGAGACTTTGCCAATCTGATTGTTTCTTCAGCAATAACTGCACTGTCCTGTTGTCTCTTACTTCTTGTATCTCTTGAGCTGACTTGGTCCCTAAATCATCACCCTCTGATAATCTTATGAAGATAACAGGACAATACAGTTACCAGCAGAGAAACAATTAGATTGGCAGACTGCTTGTAAACAGTGTGGAAATGAGTAGTTGTGAGATTAACAAGTACAGTTAAGAACTACAGACACATCAAGTGGGAACATAAAACCAGACCACATGCAGATTCCCTTTTCAGAGCACAGAATACTGTATATGAAGGATTCTGAAACTTGGACTTCATTTCCCATATCAACATAAAGATCCTTACACTAACTGATTGTATTTTATGAATCTTCTCTATGGCTAATAAAAATATAACTCTGCTCCAAAGCCAAGAGAGTTTTAACTCTTGCTACAGACATTGGGACATCACACTATGTCACTTAGATGAGCCTGGACATGTCCTAGAAAAACTGGTTTAATTTTCACCATAGACCTTTCACTGTCACCATAGACCTAATGTAGAACTGTACAACTAACCTTACAGTAACTATACCCTGTGTTTGGTTTGATATGGAGATAGTGAATTTCACTGGCTCTGGAAGTTTGACTTGGTTTCTTTCAGTACCTCTAAATACCTTTGTTATCAGGATGAGGAAATGGGGTTACCAGCTTGTCTTTAAGTACAATTGCTTTTTCCAGGATCACCACACTGATGTTCACAACAGCTGACCCATCGAGAGCAGCTGCTCTCAAATGACTACAAAGTGTGTCTCTCCCGGTCCTCTGAGTTCAGCTGTCCTTGTAGAACGCCCACTCTCCACTCCTCAATAGCCCCAAAACAAGAGGTACAGTTTCAGAAGTCCATTTTGTCACCCCTAAGACCACTGTTCAGAATACATCGATTCAGAAGGATCAGTACACATAGCTGGGCTCCACTCACTAGGATGAATTCATGGACCAGTATGCTCTATTCCTCAACAAAGCCTACAGACATCCTGAAGGCTTTAAGGAAAAGAGAAGATTCTAGACATTCCTTGAATCCTACTATAACACTAGGGTCTATTGAAGCTCTCTTCCTCTCCACAACTACTATCATACAGAGGAATAGCAATATGTGAAATGAATACTAGAAAGAGTAACTCCTGAGCAAGTATCTGAGGGGGAAGCTTAGACACCCTTCAAATTCTAAAACAAAGGCTTTATTCTTCTCTTCTACTAAATGTCTTTTTCAATTCCACTGCCTGCTAGAATTGTTCAGCAACTTCACAATGCAACAGGAAAGCTATTCAGAAATATCTAGAAGGCATAAGTTAGTATAGCCCATGGGACAAAGGACTTGGCACATTATTGATGTTTCCAAGTCTGAATGGAATTGTCCCAGAGCTCTGTGTTAATTTACAGTGTAGGGACAAGACAGGAGCATACTTGCCCAGAAAACACCTTCACCTAAGTTAGTTTAAGCACACAGACCTGCAGAAGCTGGCAAGCATATGAGACAGTCTGCAGATCCCATTCCCTGGGAAGGACAGAAACTATAGGTTGAACTCCATGAAGCAGTATAAAAGAGACTTTACTACCTACTACCATCAGGATGGAAACTCAATTAGCTATTAAGCAGCAAGGTATCAGGTCTAACCTGTGTTCTCACAGTTCTCTTCATCACTGTTGTCGGAGCAGTCATCCTCCCCATCACAACGCCACGACAGACGGACACAGCGTCCTGACTTGCAGCGGAACTGATCAGCTGTACACATAGATGTAGCTGAGGGTCCAAAAAAGGAATGTTAGATGAGCAAGAAGGATCAGAAGAGACCCAATTCCAAAGCTAACTGTCCCAAACACTCTTCTGCATCCACAGAAATGGAATGTTTCTACCAGTCCCCAGCACTCACTGCAGTTCCTCTCATCTGACTGGTCATCACAGTCAAAGTCACCATCACACCTCCAGCCAGCATTAATGCACAAGCCACTGTTGCACATGAACTCTCCAGAGCGACACGGCTGGTGAGATGCTGCAGAGATGATAAAACACAAAAAGGGCAAACTCAGACCAGTGTAACAATCCCCAAAGCTCCTCAGTACCATCCTTACCCTCCATTATTAAGGAACTTTGTCCTGAGTAGATTTCTTCTGGAAACTGTAGTAATTCTTGTAAGCAGAAGTGCACTGGCTACACAGATCTCATCACTATTCTCACTTTCCAGAGTTAAACAAAACCTCTAATAATGAAGGAGCCAGCTTATGTGTGAACAATTAGATTGCCATCTACACTGTAAGTCCTTCTCCAGCAAAATGCATTTAGGTTTGTAACTCTGATACTTGAACAAGGACATCACTCTGCGCTAACTTACAGCAGTCAGATTCATCAGACCAGTCCCCACAGTCATCATCACCATCACAGTGGTAGATGTCCAAGATGCAGCGTCCATATGCACACTGGAACTCCTCCAAGCTGCAGGTGGCAGCTGGAACATCGGATGCTAATGAGGGAATCAAAGAAAAAATGTGTGAGGTGACAAGGCACAGTCTAACTTAGAGGAAACCTTCTCAGTCCCATAATGGATTGGCAAATATTCATTGCTCCTTATCTCTGCATGATTTGTATTACAGAGATGAACGCTGGTTTTGCTTCACTGAAAAGCAGGTTAAACTTATATTCCCCCTCCCTTTCCTCTCAAGCTCTGGCCAAAACAACCATGCCTACTCAGTCAGGAGCACTGCCAGAGAGATGACCCTGGGCAAAGCCAAACAAACTAATGGTCAAGGATTTGCCTATTGCTCTCTGTTCAACAGTACACTAAGTGAGAAGGCATGAAAAATATTTTGAGTCCGACACAACAGAATCTGACACCTCTTCTCATACTACTTCTGGAGAAGCCCTGTATATTTCAGATACACAAACCTCCTAACTGAGGAGTTCTGAATATAAATCTATTAAACAAAACAAAAAGAAAGAATGAAAAGAAAGAGTAGTCTACGAAATGAACTACACCTGCCTTTCCAACCCGAAGAAATAGGCAGAGCCTGAAGGTGTGAACTAAGAGCTTTAATTCAGTGAGTGTCAGTGGCTGGATATGAAAATGTGTTAATGTGTCCCCATAAAAGAAGCTTGAGTGTTTCAGTTTCCTTGAGAAAATTAAGTCAGTAACTTAAATTATCGTGTTGTGTGATTCAAATGTAACACACACATCCCCAAAAGAAACAAAAAGAAAAAAACCCAGACAAAAAAGAAGAGTGCAATCTCACCTTATCCCAGATGAATGACAAACGTGATTGTAGATAAAGAAAAGATGACAACCACATGGATGAAGATAAAAGAACAGGAGGTAGCCAAACTGAACTTCTTAGTAGCAAGTTACTTAAAATGTCTTATAGAGACAGCTGCCAGCCAGGACTGAAATAGCATTTCAGCTCAGAGAAAGAGGGACATCACTTCTGGGTGCCCCTCCACTCCCCCAGGAGGCAACATTGGAACATCTCTCTTCCCTTCCTGAGGGTCTACTCACAGCCTTCGGTGAAGTGACAGGCAAAGGAACCAGAAAGGCAGAGAGCAAAAGGAGAGGGAGAGAGACTGGCTTCCTCTTAGAGTCCTTTCCTGGCTTAGAAATGTTTGCAGCCCCTGGCTTTCTGCCAACTCTCATTATCTGGAAAGATAAAAGACAACTCCCCCATGCATCTACTCCCCCCGCCCTTCAGGAGCTGGCAGCCCTCATCCCCCTCCCAGAGCCTTTTGAAGTTTCCTGCTATCTAGAACAAATTCTGCAAAATGCCTTTGAGAGCAGGGAGGGGGAAGGGACCACTGCAAGTTCCAGAGACATGGACAGTGCTCACAGACTCAGGAGAGAGGTAGTGTGGGTTAGAAAGTGACAAACTCCTGTCCCACTTGCTACAAGCCTGTGAAGGTAAAGAAGGAAACAACTGTTGTGGGTTCTCATGCCCTAGCATCACCCCCCTTCTACAGCATTGGACACTTGTTGAGCAACATCCTGCAAAAAGCATTTAAGTGAAAAGAGACTGAGCAGGTAGGAGGTGTCCTTCAGTGTGCAGTACTTGAGGGTGCTTTCAATAAGCAGAGTACCCCTCCCCTTCCAAAATTTCAGTCCAGAATCATACAAGAGGAAAAAGAAGAGAATAGTATTCTTGGCTTCCAGCTGCCCTTCAACTCCTCCAGTTCTATAGAGAGCTATATTCAGTAAAGGATAAACCTCCTGCTCTGACTCAAGGTCACAGCTATGGGAAGGAAGAGAAGCAGCAAGGCACAGATGAAGTATGCCTGTGAAGTAACACAAGAGAGACATCATTCTTTTGTGCCCTCTGGGGTCGGCAGCAGAAGGTAGCATAGCTGCCAGTACAGGCAGAACGAACTTGTTTCTTGATCTCTGCTGCAGAAAACATGTCAAAACTCAAGGCAGGAGCAGGTCCAAAGGGTTATATCCTGTGATTACAAAGCACTTACGGCAATTCTCTTCATCTGAGCCATCCTTGCAGTCTGTGTCCCCATCACAGAACCAGTGCTCAGCTATGCAGCTGCCATCGCTGCAACGGAACTCCTTCTCTGAGCACTTCCTCATATCTGCAGAGACAGCAATGCAAACAAAGCCTTGGCTTTTTTCAGAGTACCCAGGAAAACACCACACCACCCTCCTGAAGCTCCTAGGGCACCCACAAACAAGACTGCTCATTAAACCACACATATCCATGTCAAGCAGGGCCTGAGCAAAACCATCATTGCTCACTGAACTGGGACAGAGTGCTGGATTCAACAGGAATCCAAGCAGACTTCACAATGCCATATCAAGGAATGATAGATCTTGAGTGATTTTTTGCCTGGCAGGTAAGCCACACAGCCCAAGATCCTAAGCAGCCAGCCCCTAGAATGGAATATCCAACAAGTTCAGCCCAGAGAAGCCAGCTGGGAGCCTTAGCTGTGTTCAGAGAATCCTAGATCTGCACAACTCCTTTTTAAAGTACTGTGAGGGCAGTATTTACATTACTCACCACACTGCTCATCACTGTTGTCCCCACAGTCATTGTCACCATCACAGTGCCACAGGCTGCGAATGCAGTATCCATTCTGACATGAGAACTCATCTTCCTCACACTCCCTTGGAGCTGCAGGGACACAACAGGGATAAGGTAAGGCAAGAAGATTTAGCTTCCAGAACACCAAATGCATGACATGTCACAAGTTAAGCAACATCATCCTCCAAGGACATGGTGGTGCTGGAGAGCTGATTCTCCTAAAAAATACCAAGAGAGCCACTAGGAGATTTCTTGAGTGTCTCTTTTCCACTCTGGTCACACACCAACAGTACAGCAGGCTCTAAAACTTGAGAACATAGGTTGAAGGAAGTAGCTGAAACAGAGAGATGAAGCCACCCATCCTTTGCTGGTATGTATTCTAGCACAGTCCCAAGCCAGACTCAAGATAACCCTGCACAGAAAAAAAGGTAATCCATGCCTCTTTTTAAATTAATTAATAGTCCCTATCCTTATCTAATAAATAACTGCTAGCAGTGTTGTATTGCCTTCTTTTAACAACAATGTAAAAGCTGTCTTCAAAGCAAAGGACATGTTCACTGAAGAGGGAGAGAGAAATTTGAACTTCCTCTTCTGAACACCTCAGTATTTGCAGCCTGATTCCACTCTCCTTGCCAGTTTTCTAAGGAAGCTTGTCTGCAGACCAGTAAGGAAAGGAAAGGGACTGCATATTTAGCACCCAAGGACTTCAGTCCAACAGAAACCCTCCTATGGATGCTGCTAGTCTGAATAACTCCCCACAGATTTCTCATGCACAGAACCTTGTCTTTCTCCTTTCGTTAGTCTCCAAATCTTTTGACCACACCCTTCTCCACTGTTGTCTTAGATAGGAGGGCATTTCAACCTTTTATGAAAAACAGAAAACCAGGGAGACACAGACCTACATATCTTTTCCTTCATGAATATATGTGAATAGACTGAAAAACTGCACTTAGTCTTGCAGTCTAGAGTATCACACAGGACGTCAACCCCTGAACTTTGCTTCCCAGTTCTTTGCCCAAAAAGGCAGGCAAAGATCAGGGATCTGCTCATAAGAAAGTGAACTCAATTCCACATATGCAATGGACATGGAATACTTTACAGTCAAGAGCTTTATTTCTACATTTCTTCAGATGGGGTTTCTCCATCAGAGTCATTCTGGAGCATCATGCACACAACTCTGTGTAGGCAGTATTCCTACAGCACCACCCTCTCCTCAAGGAACCCTGCTTGAAGGGACAGGATGCTGGTGACAGGCCAGCACTGCAGAAAAGTCAGACAGTGGAACCTGAGGCCACAGGAAGTCAGCCAGACAGGCAGTTCAGTAGGATTTGGCAGGGGTTAGGTGTTTCCACTAACAGGGGAGGGCATGAAGCCCAGCTTAGGGAAGTGCTTCATGGGACATTAACTAGCAAGGCTGTAGGGCATAAACGGTTCTACAGCTGGATGGAGAAGCCTCCCCTCCCCCAAGACAGGCAGCTGAGCAGCAAGCCAGGTGCCAAGGCAGCAGGGCCTACAGGTACACACCTCTGTCACAGGCACAATATAGCTTATTACAAGCCAGAGGCCCAATTCAGTGGACAGACTCTTCCATTCCTGTAATAAAAAGGGTCAACTTTCCCCAGTCAGAGTAGGCAGGCACTGCACCCACCCTCTTCCCTCAGACAGGTGACTTACGGCAGTCCTGCTCATCAGAGTCATCCTCACAGTCATTGTCTCCATCGCAGACCCACGACCGGCGGATACATTTTCCATTGTCACAGTGGAAGTCCAAGGGGGAGCAAGTGGGCAGCACTGAAAGAGCAAAGAAACACCTCATGGAGCTGCAGCCAGCTTCCTTCCTGAAAACAAAGTTCCTTCCCTCCTGAGAGAGCAGAGCTAAATCTCTTAGAAACAAAAGACAAAATTTTAAGTCATCAGGAAGAGCTGTTCCTTAGAGGGGAGTCAGGGTAGCTCTGTACCTTGACAGTCTCTCTTCCCCAGAGAAATACTGACCTTTCCACAATACAGTAGCTGTTGCAATTCCCCCACTGAGTTCCTTTTTCCTCTTTCATCCTTGAGCTTGCTGTCCTCACATAACTGCACCTATCAACATCTTTCCTGCATGCTTCTCTGGGCAGTCCATCCTGTTTCTATCAGACAGCAAGTTCCTTAGAGTGAGAACTATCAGAAGCAATGTTTTAACTTTACAGAGTAACATGCTATAGTGTGTTTCAGGATGGGGACTCTGTCAGGTGTTTTATCTAAGAAATCTGCAAGGAGAACCTGAGAGGCAGGAATCCACTGGTGGGGATAATTTGCTGTATCCCAAGTGTGGACAACAGAGTCCAAACCTTGCTTGATGTTTCCATCCAGAAAGGATGGAAGAAGGGGACAGACATGGGATCATGCTTGCCTATACAGGAGTCTGTTTGCAATGGAGTGGAACCACAAATCCACAGTGTCTGAAGAGGCCTGGAGCCACAAAGCTGGAATTCAAGGGGGAGCATCAGCCCTGTTCTTTCCCCCACAGATGAGAGGAACACTCAACCCCGAGAAGTTCACGCTTTCAAGTGCTGCCAGCTGTGGTAGGCAAGGGGCTGCACAAGACTGTTCCTGACAGGTGTGTTGTCCACAGAACAGCATTTGCTCGGTGATGTGACGGGGCGAGGGCTAGAAAGGCTACTGCCTGAAACCCTTTCATCCCAGCCCAGCTTGCCGACAGCAACTCCCATCTGTCACCAGGCAGGCCAGCCCTTTTCTGCTATGCTGCTACTCCCTTTCCTGCCAACACTATCCTGGAGGTGGAAGTGAGAGCAGAGGGAGGTGGGTAAAAAAGGAAGGTGAAGACAGCAGCCACACACAAAAGGAGGATGATTTAATAAGGAAAACAAATAGTCATATTTTCAGTTTTTCCAGCTTTCTCAACCTTCTGTTCCCCCTTGGCCCAGGACTGTTGCCAGTGTCCTGCGAAAGAAGCAAAGATTATACATACTAAATCATTCACTGCTCTCCATACCAAGTCCACCAACATTTCTCACCAAGGGCCTGTCCTAAAAGCCCCCCTCTGTACGGACGTATTTGGACAGATAAATTTAGACTTTCTCTAACATCCGTTTTTCTAACCACAATTTTGGATCATCCTCTCAGCTGTTCCTGTTCCTCTCAGCTGTGTGGCAGGCATTTCTGTATCTGAGGACATCATTGCAGATGTAATTGCTCTCAAAATTCAAAGAATTTGGCATTGACCTTTGGGAAAAGGTCCTTCTCACCACGTCCAGGCTAACCCATGCAGATATCTATCCATCTTATATCCGGCTACTTCTACTTCTTATACTCTCTGGGATATAAAGGAGAGGGAATCCCAAAAATCTGTATTTTCCCTCTACAGGTTTGACAGCACCCTGATCTTCCAATAGGTGACCTCTTTCCTTACAGTGCACTTTCTCTGGGCTGCTGCAGCAAAATCAAGGAGTTTCCACTTCTTCCTCAGGGCAGGTAGAAGTAGAAAACTCTCCCCTTTCCAAACTCTGCTTCCAAATAAAACCAAGACATTTCTGGACTCAGACGACCAGTCCCACCCAGATCAGACCTCTCTCCCCCAAGCACAACTTCCAAACACCGCATGCTGAGAAAACCTTCCCTGGCCTCAGCTGCAATTTCAGGACTAAGACCATCCTCCCAGCATATGCTTTAGCATGACTAATCACCAAAGGACTGCACAGGAGCCACCTGGAAGGGAATTTGCATGCTCACTCTCCAGGGGAGAATTCTTCAGGCTCCCAGAGGGTTAAGCCATTAGCGCTGGTTCAGAGCGGATACCATTATCCCACTGAACTGCTGCATCCCTTCATGAGGCAACGACATAAAATGAAATTCCACCCCTACAGGGAGCAATTCAGCCAATTTCATACTCCCCCTAGGTATAAAAACCAAGCTTCAAGCACAAGGGAAGAGAGCAAAACACAAATTGCCATATACAAAGGAGGACCAAATTCCCCAACCCAGCAGACAGCAAGTGTGTGCTAGCACAGACAACACTGGGGTGGGGGCAGGGTGGGATTAAATCTCCTTCTACAAGAGCTCTCATTTAAAGGAGAAAGAAAAACTATAAACATACTTGAGGCCAAAAAACCCAAACTAACACATGAGGCCTGATGTCTGATAGAGCAGAGGAACTGTCAACAGGATCAGGGCAGGGATCCATATGAACTCGAATCTAATAATGGTCAGAAACAGATGCTTCAAAAGAAAATGCAAGAAATTCTGGGAGCAGCTTTCACATGGGGGCAATCTCTTCCTAATCGCCCTCTTCTTAGCTCTACCCTCCCAATCACTTCTTCCCACTAAAAAGCACATTGCTTGCACAGAAACATTCCTGCTTCCTTCTATTTGTTCTGAGCATATCAGGCTTCAGTTCCACTGCACAGCCCTTTGCTCTAGGGTTGTTACTAATCAGCTCTTATATTGGCCATTTATTTCTTCATATTTTGAAGAAGTTTGGTTCTATAGAGTTAAAGCTGAGGCCATATCACTAGCCCACAGTGAGCGTTTAGTACTGCTGTAAATATATGCAAAGTGTTTGGAAATTTGAAGTTAAGAGGAAATTCAAAAGTTAGGAGGTCACACTTAGGACACTCAAACAACCACCACTATGTCTTCTTTTGACACAACAGAGCAGCTATACAATCTGGTAAGTGTATTGCTTTTACCCATATAGCTAATTTTAAAAGCCATAGTCAGAAGATAGGTACATGCAATACAAATGAAGCAACAAGAACTCTTTTCACTAACAGAGGTGGAATAAGACCTCTTAATCTTGCTGGAGGACAAACTAGATTAGCATCAAGAAGACTAGAAACTGAATCCCCATATTTTCATCCCAGCTTGATATTGATGCATGATCCTAGGACAGTTCTGCCTCTTTAGCCCCCTTCTCCAACCTGTCAAAGGAAGGATGTTTATTATTTTCTGAAACAGCTGCAGGTCCTGCATAGGCATCGCTTCCAGTGATAAGAAAGCAATCACAGACTGTAGTAACATGCTTTCACCAGTACACACAGCGGGATTAGGCTGTGCCAACAGTAAACACAGTTAAGCCTCAACCCCCCTTCTCTGCTCAATTCCCACTTGATCTCTCCATATCAATGCAAAGAAACAATATTTTCCTAAAAGAGATGAGCAAAGCCAAGTCCCAGGATGGAGTTGAAGGCAGGCAAATGCCCAGACAGACAGGGATTAACTTGCCTCCCCAGGCAGAGCCAGAGGCAGCATGGGGAGCAAATCCAAAGAAGGGGAGCCAGTGGAAGAACCAGGCTGGGCAGCAACAGCTAAAGAGAGCACATCTGTCAACTGACAGTGAGCAATACAAAAAGGCCTTTGAACTTCCAACCATTTCCCTGAGCTCATCCCTCTGCATGGTCACACTGGACATCATCCAATGTTTCAGCAAAGCTAGGTCTATCATAAGCCTGCTATTCCTCCCCCTCTCCCAACTCCTATTACACAGGACACTCTTTTATTGCCGAGCAGAAGGAGAAGGGGGAGGGTGGGCAAAAAGGGAAGTTTATAAGGTGAAACGCAGACTGAATCACGTCCCACTGTCCTTTGAACACTACCCCTGTTGCCTGTGGTGAGCAGGTTGCTTTGTACCCAAAGACAGCAAGCAAGTGGTGTTCAGAGTTCTGGAACGCAGAGAGGCTTGAACAATACTGGCTGCTTAATTAGACAAACTCTCATTCATGTGAAGAATGAGAAGTTAATTTTAAAAATAAATACAACCAAAGCAAAAAATCATGCTACCTACATTAGAAAACTGCAGCCTGACCCTCAGCTCTGTTCATACCCGTGTATGTGTATAAACACATGCATACCCACAAATAGATCTGTTTGCTGAGATCTGCAGCAGGCAAAAAGTCCAGGGACAAAAATAAATGTTAGTCCACTCTCATGAAGAAAAAGGAGACATTGCATTTTACTAACTAACATTTTGCAAAATCTAGTTCCAGAATAACACAAAATGTTACTACACTGCTGAACTGTATTTAAGGATGTTGCCGGTCAAAAGGAAAAAAAAAAAGAAAAAAAAGAAGAAAATTAAAATACTATCAGCATCCAATCTTTCACAGCCCTTTGATCACAAGCACTGTGCCTGAGGGGGCATTGCATTAATTCTGGTGCCTTTTAAAGGAAACACACATACTCCAGGCCCAATAACATGACAAAGTTGCAAATAAGGAACTGGTGGGTTTTCAACAGAATATCAAATTTAGAAGTGAAGCTTCACCTGAGCCATGGCATCTGCGCTCAATACTCGTGATTAAGCAAATAGCAGAAGGAAAATTATTCTTTTGAAGTTTCCACTAATTTTAATAAAAGACCTGTGAGATTTTTATCCTAACCTCATCTTAAACATTTTTGTTGTGGGGCTGGTGAGCAGGTTAAAGTGATAGTCCTGCCTGGCAAGGGAGAGACCCTCTAGTGGGCTTGAATGAGCTGGGAACAAGAGATCACTTTCAGTAATCTTTAAGGTAAAAGAAGTAAATTTTTCTTCAGTCCCTTCAAATGAAGAAGTGTTGTACAAGAGTGCACGGAGCTAAGCAAGCAAGCATGTGTCCTGAAAAGTAACACATTTACTTAAGTTAATTAAGTATGATACAGATCCAAAATTCTGAACAAAAAGGCTCATCGGGGGGAATGGTTATGGGGAGATTCAGTTTATCTTATGAGAAACAGAACTATTTATCAGCCCTCAGGCCAAGTTTACTCAGTTGTCCATTCACCCTTGCCACAGGAAGTAAGACTCATTCACACGACTCAGGACTTCAAAGGGCGTGCAGGAGGGCAGAATGAAAACCATTCCTCTGCTTGCATGCGGCTTTCGTTAGGGATAGGCCAAAGCAGTCTCTGCTGGCACATGGCAGGAAGGCAGCTGAACCCCTCTGTGCATGTGCAGCGAGGGCTTCCAAGCCAGACACTGTCAGCAAGCCAGAGAGCTGACACCAGACAAAGTCTACGGAGCTGGCATGACAGCTGGCAGGTTGCTTATTGCTATTATTACTACAGGACTCTGGCTTGTAAACATGATCCAGAGCAGGAGGCAAGCATGCCACGGAATAATTGGCTTCCATCACAGCAAAGCTTCAAATCTGCAAGGAGAACAGTTTCTGTCACAGGTAAGCAGAGGCAGGGCTTTCCCAAAACCAATGGAAAATACCTATGAAGAGGCAGATGTCTTGAGGACACCAATACAAATGTAAAGTGTCTGGAGTGTGCAGAAACTGTGAGGAAAAAAATTAGTGCAACCAACTCAAGAAGTAGTAATTTGTTTTATATTGTGCAACACAATATTTAAAAAATCAAACAAAGTAAAACACACAAATTTTAAGAATTTATCTCAAAACTTCAAATCTCTCTCAAAAGGAGTGTTTCCCATGTCTGCTCCTGTTTTTTGTAGTTGTAATTCCACACTCTACCAAGTATCTTGCCTTTTTTTTTCTTACACCACACACTGCATTTCAAACTGTTATTCTTTAACCAAAATGACAGATTACCAATTCAAGGCTAGAAAATTGCATTAATACAGAATTTAGCAAACTCCAATCAACTACTCAAGCATATATGCAGAACTGCATAGACACAGATGCAAGACTGAATCTTGATTTGCTAAAGTAATTTTCACCCTACTCCCAGCCTGTTTCCCTGTCTTGCTTTATTAAGAGTTCAGTAGTCCGTTGTCTTCCCATTTTCCTCTGCTCTTCCAAGAAAGTAGACAGAACTCATTCTCCTTGTTGAATTGGCTTACAGTATACATATGAGCAAATGATACATTGAAGAAAAGTAGACTTTAAAAAGGTATGGGTTGCAGCTTTATTTCGCTGGAAAGTTTGGACATTCACAGGGAAAAAAAAAAATCTGCAACTCTGAAACTAGCTGGCAGCAGAGCAGTGGAAAGGTGGGATTCCTTGCAAACATATCTGTTCGCTCTTCCAGTCAGAGACATCTACTTGATATTACAATTCCTGCCTGTAAAACTCAGAGCTGCACATCCATACAATTGCTAGGAAAGAATCTCAATAGCTTTATCGTCTCAGAAGACTCCATATAAAGTGGTTGCAGACTAAGGTTCATAAGCCAGAAAAAACAACTGGGCCCACTCCAGAATGAAGACTAGCCCCATGTTTTTCAAGGAATTTTTTAAGCAGGCCTTTAGTATATCTGGGGCTTGCTGGATGACTTCATTAGAACAATCCAAGTCTTTAGCTCAGTATTTGTATTAAAAGAAATTTAATAATTTCAGTCAATAAATAAAACCATAAATCAAGCTCAAAACAGAGAAGCTCAAAATTTCACTCCAACCAGGAAACTTTATGCATGTCACAGACAAACAGCCAGGGACGGAAACAAAAATTAGTGAACCAACTATTCTCATGTACCATGTGCATCACTGCTGATTCATGAGAAGCTTAAATTGATTTAAAGTTCAAGTTGCTGTTCCAAGGGGCTCAAGCCCACCCCTGCTCTTGCACTCCTGCTGCCCTGTTTATGCTTGGCACAGTCAGCAAGCAGAGAGAATGGAAGGTTAACCCCACCAACAAGTACACCTTCAAAGGGCTTCTGTATGCCAAGCAGAAGGAAGGGATTTAGCAAGCAACCTGCTCTGGCAAAAAGGTTTGGTGCTATAACTAAGCAAGACAGTAAACCGCACAGACAACTACCACAAACCTACACTGTAGAGCTGATCTAGTTCTAACAAGCTAAGAATAGTATCACACTTGGATTCGTAATGAGCAGCCACTCAGAGCAAGATATAACAGGTTTAAAAGAGTAAGTGTTCCTCAGGCTCCCCCACTGCAACCTTGCATGTGTGTGCTGAAGCCATGCACTTAAGAAATGGGGCAAAGGATGCTACAGAAATGTTAACTTTTATTTTTGCTGTCTTCTTTCCACTACATTGCACTTCAAGTACTGCTGGCTGTCAACTGAAAGTTTTCTTAGCATCTATTCTACCAGGATGCAATATTTAAAAAAGCAGGTCCTATTCTAGTCCTTCCCCCTGAATCACTTTACCACTCTGTATAAATGGAGCTCCTTTTCTCCCCTTCCATGTTGACAAACCTACTGTCCTTCTCTGTACATGCTAGCTTTCCTCTGTCACTAAATTGCAGAGACCCACAGCACAAGTTACATCCTGAATAAGATCACAATCATCACGGTTAGAAAAGACCCTCAAGACCATCTAGTCCAACAGCCAACCTACATCACCTCCAAGCCATATTCTCAAGTGCCACATCCAGACACCTCTTAGACACTTCCAGAGGCCATGACTCCACCACCTCCCTGGGAAATTTATTCCATTTCAGTGAAAAGTTCTTTTCTATTGTCTGTACCTTGCCTAGTGCAGCTTAAATCCATTTGCTCTCATCCTTTCACTTGAGACATGGTAGAAGAGACTGACCCAACCTCACTACAACCCCCTTTCAGGTGGTTGTAGAGAGCAATGAAGTCTCCCCAAGCTGCTTTTCTCCAAGCTAAACCCCAGTTCCCTCAGCTGCTTTTCCCAAGACATGTTTTCTGAACACTTCACCAGCTCCACTGTGCTTCTCTGGATACATTCCAACATCTCAATGTCCTTCTTGTAGTGAGGAGCCCAAAACTGAACACAGCACTTGAGGTGTGGCCTCACCACTGCTGAGTACAGGGAGACAATCACTGCCCTGGTGCTGCTGGCCACACTATTGCTGATACAGGCCAGGATGCCATTGGCCTTCTTGGCTACCTGGACACACACTGGATCATGTTCAGCTGCTGTTGACCAGCCCCTCCAGCTCCTTTTCTGCTGGGCAGCTTTCCAACCTGCAATGCTGCCTTGGGGTTGTTGTGACGCACAGGCAGGACCTGACACTTCACCCTGTTGAACCTCGCACAAGTGGTCTCAGCCCATCAACCCAACCTTCTCCTCACCCACTAATTGGGTCATCTTGTCATAGAAGGAGATCGGGTTGGTTAAGCAGGACCTGCCTTTTGTAAAACCATACAGTCTGGGCCTGATCCCTGGTTGTTCTGCACATGTGGTAGGATGGCACCAGGATAATCTGCTCCATGACCATCCCTGGTACTGAGGTCAGGCTGACATGCCTTTAGCTCCCTGGATGATCCCTCTTCTTGTAGATGGGTGTTTTATTTGCCAATCTCCATTCAACTGGAACTTCTCTAGTCCTTCCCCAGGACTGCTGCTAAAAGATTGAAAGTTGTTTGGCAAGTTCTTTCACCCTCATTACTTTTAGGTGTTTTTAGCCCATCTGGGCTCATAGACTTGTGGGTGTCTAATTCGCATAGCAGATCACTATTTCCTTCTGGATTATGGGGGCTTCACTCAGCTTTCTGTCACTAAGCTCCAGCTAGAGGAACTGGGTATCTTGAGGACAACTGGTTTAGACAATAAGGATTAAGGCAAAGAAGGCATTAAGTAACTCAGCCTTTTTCTCATTTTCCTGACACTATGCTACCTTCTACATTCAGCTAAGGGTGAAGACTGTCCTTAGCCCTCCTTTTGCTGCCAATGTATTTATGGAAATTATTTTTGTTGTCTTAACTGCAGTGGCCAACCTTCTTAGAAACTGTAAATTAAAAAAGACAGAAGTCAAACCCATTTCCCACATTCTCTGCATCATTTTATATTCTGTCTCTTATATGTCTACCTCTATTTTATATTCTTCCCAATCTCCAGTGCCTGAGAATATCAGCAGATTGCTCACACTTCAGTACTGCTTCCTAGTTTGCACAGCTTCCATTCAAATAGATAAGAGGCCAGATCTCCTTAATATATTGTATCTTACTGTGCAAGACCAAAAGGTTCCTCTCTTTCAGGCCACAGAGAGAGAAACATAATGCATCAGTAGATGCCAAGAGAAGAGCAGAAGAAAGGAGCATGAAAATAAATGCTCTTCCTCAAAACACAAAATCTGCCTCTACTTGTAATAAAAAGACTTCCCAAACAAGAGGTGGCATATTCATCTTTAACAGCCCTTAGTGGATTATACATCCATAAACTTGTCAGATTGCTGTTTGAGAATGTTTGAAGTTTCAGAATCCATGTTTTGTGGCAAAGAGATTCACAGTTTAAGCATACATTGTATGAAGAAACCTCCTGCTAGTTCCCACGGAAGATCGTATCTTTCCTGCCTCCAAGTCCTACCATGCCTGCTTAGCTTGAAATTTTTGGTGCTGAAAGCTGTTGAATTACAAAGAAAATCATATCAAGAATTATCATTTGTCTAAATCATTACTGAGCCCACAAAAAAAAAGTTAAAACAATCCCACCACCATCCCCCAATCTCCTCACCTAAGCGCAAAAAAAAACCCCACAAAAACAGGAATTTTCTTCTGTGCTTAGTAAAAAGCCAATAAAATTGGATATGCCTTACCTCCCCAATACTCAAGGTTTTCCATGTTGCTCAATGTTTGCAAAATTTTAATAAACAAGAATTGAGAAGGAAGGAAATTTTCAAGAAATTGGGTTGACATTTCCCAGTTCAAGGAAGAAGAGATTCTTTAAGACAATATTTAAAAGATAAGGAAAGCTCCTTTCCATACAGTAATCAACAGCAGAAACCAGGGAAGGTTAAAGAAAGATCAGCAGAGGAAGATAAACTTCTCTCTCATGCCCATTGACAGGAGCCTTAAATTTTCAGCTCTAGGGCAACTTTTAAGAAAGGAGTTTTGTGAGATTAGGCCTTTTTTCCCACTCTTCAATTCTACCATTGCTCTGTGGAATCCGAAGAGGTGAGGTAAAAAAGGAATTTACTTGTGTCTCCACGGAAAGAGACTTTCTCTATTCATGTCTATCATGCTACACTCACTCAGAGTGACATTTCACATCAGTTCTAGATGGGCTCAGCTACACAAATGCCAACACTATGCAGATACACAGTACCTGCAAGGTAATTTGTCTCTCAGCAAATCCCAAGACCAATGAATGTTATTTCAGTTTGATTTCCTCCCTTCACAGGGCACCCCGGACAGAAACTAGAATGTTACTTAAGAGGGCAGACACCCTCAATATGCCTCTTCACACTGTTTATTTTCCATTAATACTTACAGCAAAGTCATATTATTTAATTCAGAGACAGTGCTTTAGCAAGGGTGGAAAAATGAGAGCTGCTTTTCTCTGTCCCTGATCTCCCTCTAACCTATTCATGTCCAACCATCATCTAAAACTGGCTGCAAAAAAAAACCAAAGTTGGGCTTTCACTGTGTTTTATATCAGTGGACAATGGCTTTGTTAGACTCTGAGTCCGTCAAAAGTACATCATCTACAATCAAAAACTTTTGTCATACAAATGGTAGGATGTGCCTGCAAAACAGGGAAGCACCTGCAGAGAAAAAGATACTCAGTTTTCCCAAATACAAGTCAAGGATGGTATTCTTACTGCAGCCATCTTCATCACTGTGGTCCCCACAATCATTGTCTCCATCACATTGCCACTGAGCAGGGATGCACGTGCATTCACCAAAAGCACTGACAGCACAGGTAAAATGATTACGTCCACAGGAGCACTCAGTGCTACTTGTAACACCTGTAAAGGAAGAAAAAGAAAGATGTTTTGAAGAGATCCCACCTATTTTAGAGTAAACAGTAAACACAAAGTGATATCAATTTTTTTCTGTGTACACACTAGTGTGTATGAACACATCCTTGATTGCAAAGGAAAATATTCACCCTCCTCACATGCTGAAATTGGAGATCAATTACTATGCACGGTTTCTTGGGAAGGGGCTCTTCGAATGCAACAGTACAGTTGCAACCTCCCAAATAAGAGACTTGGGAATCAGCTGAAAAATAACTCAGCATTAACCACAAACATTCAAGGAATACCAGGTATCAGAACAGTCCTTTTATTTTACAAACTCAGTCTTCTTCTAGACCACAGCGCTGCTGCTGCTTTTCACTCTAGTTATGACCACATACAAGGGAAAAATCTCTGAAGTAGAATCCTTGCTATTTGAAAGGTCATCTCCAAACCCTAAACTTTTTAGATGCAAACCTTTTGCATGCCACTATTTTAGACATTTCAAACTCCAGTGAAAGTGGAAAAACATTTTTTATTATTTACCTGTAAACATTAAACTGTTACATTAGGCTGCGCAGAGCTGACATTTATAAGAGCAAGAGGATTTTCAGCTTTACAAACTGACTAAAAGAAAATGCAGTCCACACAATAATATAATACCTGATAAGAATTTTTTTTCCAGACTTAAGGTTAAACTAAGGACCTCCCAGCCCTCCTTTCACACCTTCACAACAATACTCTAACACAACTCATGACTCTCATCCTTATGCAAATGCAATTATTTATGATATTATTCCACACTTTCTCTTAAAAAATCTCTGGCTTGAAAAAGAACAGGCTATAACAACCCCCAAAAAGGAAAAGGTCGTGTCTGAACTTCTGTGTGACATTATCTAGACAATCTATATAATCAATATCACTGTTAAACAAATGATTACTCTATCAATCATCAACTCCCCCAGCCTAGTCTGATTGGATTTTTTTTGCATGGTTCCTTCTTTCTGCAAGTCAAACGAACCTAAAGCTCTTAGATTAAACTATAGATCATAAGGAAAGAATTACAGAGAAATACCTGCCCCAAGTGGTAATCACATACATACTGAACTATTTTCAGGCTTTTTGATTTCATGGATCTCACTCATACATCTAGTGTACCTGTGATAAACCATAAACTGTATCAATCCAAGCAAAAAAGAAAAAAAACCAAGCCTCATAATTTCCTTATTTTCCATTCTAATTGAGAAAAGCCGTATCTGCAAAATTGATGTAATACTTCTGCAACTCTTTCAACAGCAGAATTCCCTTCAGTGAAGACATCCAGTTGTACAAGTAAACCAAAGATTTAACTTTAGAGAGGATGCACTTCCTTGAAAAAGGATTACATTATGTTTCTTCTGCACAAAACTGGCTGAAGAGGTTTCTGCCAGCCTCAGCTGCCTGCTCGCAAATGCTACACGGCAGGTTGCAAGGCCTTAACTACAGACTATTTTCCAAACTGAACTGCACCCAGCAAATGGGTTGTGGGATTTCTATTCAGTTTGTCATGGGTGTAAAAATAAAAACCTTTTATTCTTTCGCTCATGTCCATTACAAATTACCTCTGAAAGTTTTAGTACAAAACAATACATCCCAAGGTATAGAGATCTGCATACAACAGAAAAGCAGCCATCTGGTGTAACGAGGGATAAAGGCTAAAAGAACGGGAGGTGAATAAGGAATGCAAGAGGCCAGAGTCATCAGATCTTCAGAGGACTTGTCAGGCATGGCCAGGGCAAAGGCTGGCTCAAAAGGATAGCAAGTGGGTGATGCAGCCAGAAGGCAAAAAAAGCAACAGACATTCCTAAGGAAAAGCAATTCATCATCTACGCAACATCTCAGACTAGTAGAAATAAACTAAGGAACCACAACCACCCACAAAAATCAAACACATTTCTCCAAACCAACAACATAGAAAATTCAGAACAAACCATCTTCTGCTGTCACCTACAACCTTTTAAAAAGGCAGAACTAGTTGTATATTGTAGCCAAAGTAGCTGCTGTTTAAACTACCTTTTCCAAAGCAATTTTCTACCATTATCCTCATCAAAAGCACCCCAAAACACTCATCCCAGCTACTTTAAGCTCCAGTACCCCTTCCTGTTGGAGTACACAAGACCACTATCATTTAGGCTGGAAAAGATCCCTAAGGTCACCGAGTCTAACTATCAACTGAACACTGCCAGGTCCACCATTAAACCGCTTCTCTAAGTGCCACATCTACATGCCTTTTAAATACCTCTGGGAATGGAGATTCTACCACTCCCTGGGTAGCCTGTCCTCCAGTGTCAACAAACCTTTTGGTGAAGAAATTTTCCCTAATATCCAATCTAAACCTTCTCTGACACAACTTGAGGCCATTTCTGCTCATCCTGTCACTTTGTACCTGGGAGAAAAGACACCTAGCTCTCTAAAACCTCCTTTCAGGTAGTTCCAGAGAGTCATAGAGTCTCCCTGAGCCTCCTTTTCTCCAGGTTAAACAACCCTAGCTCCTTCAGTCCCTCCTCTGAAGACCTGCTCTTTAATCCTTTCACCAGTTTTTCTGGCCTTCCCCATGAGCAGCACAGCAGTACAGCTCTGCAACAGCAAATAAAGAATTAGTGCAGCTGTCCCAGTCTGCAAAGTGTAACCTAATCTGCTGTATTGTCAAACACACAGTTCTCTTCAAAGTTGCTACTAATATTAGGTTATATATAAGCACACACGTATTAAATCTGTTCTTCTCACCTCATTAAAGTTGCTATGTTCCATCATCTCTGCTTTGTGATTTTACCATGCTACTGAAACTGTTGGAAGCTGAAGGACACGTTATGACCTAGATACCAACACTCTTTCATATGCACTAGCTGGTGTCTGTAGTGCTATTATGTAAGCATACTTTGCTTAACTATTTTGAATTATAACCTTTGCAGATCTAATGGTTTGTGATTTGTGACGTTTAGGGGAACTAACCTTCTAGTCACTATAAATCATGATCTACCCTAGTTCTGCACTTGTCAAGTAATGCACATGATTGTTGGGAAAACACACCAATTTTAACCTATGAACAGTTGCAGAAGCAATCCTAGATGGCTAGTCTTTCCTAGAAAAAAAGAACAAGGTGAATAAAAGCTGGCACACCCAAAGGCAGCAGGAATTTTCTCAATGATTTCAGTGTGGATAGTATTTCACCTTTGGTGTCTCATGATTATTTCCCGGTGCTCAGAGCTCCAGTGACACTACCCTGTAACTGTATCTGTAACAGTAGAGGGGTCAGGAAGGATACAGATGAGAAGCGCATTTTTTCCGACTCCAGGCGGAAGTGGTGCACCTGGTGTGAGCAGCCTTAGCAGATGTACCCTTTTACCTCAAACTCTCATTAAACACTGGGAGTGTGAGACAGAAGGGTGACCAAACACACATCTAAAGCTCCAGTGTCACGTTTCCATCCCAGTTAGTCAATGGGCCAGGAACAGGAAGGAAATCAGCGCTTGCTGTTCAGGCAACTGGACCAACAATCAAAGGGGACATATCTAATTGCACTTCTACACATTATTCTGGAGCAGGAACAACAAGAGGCACCTCTGGGCTTAGTAATGACAAATATTTTTCCTGAAACTTTACATCACATTGCAGGCTTGGACATTTTACTAACACTGGATTCAAAAATCACTTCACTTATGCAGGAGGCAAAACCCTGCCATATTTTAGCAATGCAATATATACAAAATGATACAAAAAAGCTAAACAGAGATATTGCCACAGGCTGAGCTGGTATCACTCAATTTTCATGGCCTCTCCTGATCCCTCATGTGACCACAAA
>VWYP01014866.1:670322-705652 GCA_013400435.1 Pycnonotus jocosus | reverse complement strand
AAAAAAAAAAAAAAAAATCCTACTCTCACTTGCCCTTGGGTATAAACAACTAAAAAATCGTCTTCAGTTTGGTTCCCTCCAGATGCATAGCAGCAGGATCCAGTAACCAAACAGTTTTCTAGCAAAGTATACAAACAACCTCCAGATATTAAAAACAGGAAGTCAGTCTAAACAAAGGCCTCTCATACTTAACATCTGCCATCACCTTAAATTTAGCATGGTATGCTCATTTTCTTCAGATTCTTTCCAAATATCCTCCACATCTTCATATTTATCTCTTAAATGAAATGTCTTCTGAGGAAGGCTGCATTGCCCCCACTCCTCTTAAAACAATAGTTAGGATCTATGTAGTTTTATGTCTAAAGTTGGCAAAGCAGTTAAGTCATTTCTGGCTGAAAAGCAGAAGTCAATTATCATCCTGTTATTTCTGCATATCTTTTTTGCCTTTTTTGTTTTTTGATGGGGGGCAAGTGAGGGCAGGGCTGCTTAAACAATAGGTTGTTACTCTGCTTCCCTCACCTCCCAGCAACTCTTCATCAGGCCAAACAATATAGCCCCATAAAGAAAAATCTAATATACAGAGCTTCATTTTGCTGATAAGGTCACTTGCAACCCTCAGAGCTATTACAGAGCAGCCCTGTATTTGCCACGGATTCATAAAAATATTGACATTACAAAGAAAACTTATGTACATAGGATAATCACCAAACTGGGCTCTGTAGCCGTTGCTTTGATAGAAACAGCAGATGTCTGGTGGAGAGTGAAAACACTGTTGACAGGCTTCATTCCAAACAGAAAGACTCTAACCCACTCCCTCTTCAGTAAAAACAACGGCACATGGCAGCTCTTAACACTATTTTGCAGCAATTCAACCTTTGACATGCTGTTGCTGCAACATGGAATCATGCAACAGCCCAGTGTGGAAGGGACCTCAAAAGATCACAGAGTCCAACCTTTTGTGGGAAATGAAGCCTGGATGAGACTATCCAGTACCCTGTATGGTTGCATCTTGAGAACCCCCAGTGATGGGGTCTTCTATCATGTCTCTGGAGAGGTAGCATGATTGTTCCCACTGTAAAAAGCATCTTTTGTTGAGATGAATACAACTCTGTCAGTCTCTGGTAGCATTCTAGAACTATCAGAATTTTATCATATTCACATATGGATGAGGTTTCCTCAATGAACAACTGCAAAAGATCCTGGCTTCAATGGTCAATGCCATGCCGCCTTTCCAAATTTTCTTTTATCCAGATATCAAGAACCAGCTACATAAAAGAGACTCCCAATCCACACCACACTGTTGATTGTATCTTTTCCCTTTGATCCTAACACAGAACCTCTTACTGTTCTTTCTAAAATCAGCAGTAGGAAGTTCACAGCCATCAGTTTGTTTGCACCACCCTCCAATTTTTCATGCACCTGTAACATGGGACACACAGCTAAAACTATTGCTAAGTATCCCTCAAGTGCTTCTATGCTCAAGGAAAACAGCATCAATAGCTTTAGAAAAGCCAGAACTACAAACAGATTTGGCACTATTCACAGTTGCACACTGTTCAGCTCAGAATCAGAAGCCTCTGGAAAGAACAGTCATTCTCTTGGTCCAGCACTGAGTAACATGTGGATCTGGGTTTCTCCCCCTCCATGGACAGGCACCTGACTCTGGCCTACAAAAGACCTTCAATGGAAGGCAGAGATCTTTCTGAAAACCTCATTATTACAAGAGACAGAACCAAAAATATGACAATATCATCTTTAATTTTAACTCTACCACAGAAAAATGACGGGAGGACAGAAAGCGTAAGTGGATATCAAACAAGTGTGAAAATACAGGACATGTTTGAGTCATAAAGAGGGAAAAATAAATCCAGGATGGTGTAAATGAAATGGAATATGACTAATGGAATTAAAGGCGAAAGTCCTAATAGTGATGGGCATAAGGCTGTAGGGGTTTTTTTCCCACAGAAAAAGCATGGAAGGGTATCCCCAGACTTTTTAACAAATCTGGAATAAGCACCAGAATATTTTGCCCTAGCTTCAACAGATGTACTGAATTTCTTCCTTCTGTATTTAAGAACTCACGAGCATCTGATTGTTTACTTGGGGTTAAAATTAGTGAATTCTGGAGCATAGTCTTTAATACCCTTCTTAACACTTTGCCTACCTGTTGCTAGAAAGTCTGTGCCAGATAACAATTATCCCTCTTTCTCCATTTCCAGGCCAGGCTCACTTTAGCATTCCCATCACATACACACCTTCAGGAGGGCAAATGTTGGATATGTCAGATAGTCTTGAGCACAGTTTAGATGATACACTTTCCCTCTTTATCCAGCACTTCCCTGAATTCCTACAGCAGAGAAGCTCAGCTTTATTTGCTTGCCTGTCTTGGGGAAAATGAAAATTTTGGATTCCTCTCTTATCCAAATAGCAGTTTCCACTGAAGGAAAAAGTACAGTTAATCCAGCTTTAGAAGAGGGATTTGCTGACCATTGTTTAAACTCAGAACTCTGCTGGCAGACACAGCAAAGGCAACATTACAGCACAACAGGCTGATGTCAGAAGGGGCACCATGCACTGATAAATGCCAACAGTTTTCTCTTCTTTTCTACACCCATTACAGAAGCATGTGAAGCAGCTCTGATTGGGTACCCACAAGGTCCTTGAGTTGTTGAAGCCTGCCTAGACTAAAGTTAACATCACTAGGAAGAGCAATCCAAAAGTTTTCAAAGCCTTAAACAGAGTTGTTACGGTTTTGTTTAAGGAAGTATGTGATAGTGGTAAGGTTAAGGAAAAAAAAAAAAAAAAAAGACATAACCTTCAACAAAACCACAGGAAACAGAGAAGAGATTGAACAGGTTACCACTTTTTGGTAATGGAATATGGTGCCTACTTTGGCAGTCTCCAAGTGAGAATGAAAGTTTCCTAGCCCTAGAAGTTCCCCTTTCGATTTGAAAAAGCAGGGATACCTCAATCTTGAACTAGGTTGTTCTCAATTAAACACGTGACTGAACAAAGTGCTAGAGAGAGGCATGTTATCAAGCACAATCACCTTCAGTTACCATATTAAACTGCACAACTACACACCTCAGACCTCAAAAATGTTACACATTTTCAAATGTTACACATTATGAAAGCATAAGGAAGAGAAATTCCACAGGACATCTGCTACTTAGGACTTGAAGAAAATAGGGGGTGCAACAAAGTGCAAACTGACTGAGTGTTGGTGCAATGGGTGTATGACTGAGTTAGAATAAGACTGAAACAGAAGCTGTATTTTCAGAAACACTGCATGGGGAGAGAAACAGGAGGCCTTTAAAAACATGCTTGAGTCTCTGGATCCCAATTCTGGTCCCACAGAATTAAAGCTCAGCAATCCCACTGAAAGCCTCTACCTGCACCCAGGAAATAGGAAAGCATTTACAGAAAGAACTACGGGAAAAAATACTGAAGAAACATTTGATTTGAACATAAAACGACTCAAGGATTAAGAAGCAATTTTTACAGTTCCTTCTCCCAAAACTTTAAAGTCATAAATTAACACCTTCCAATTATCAATGTGACTATAACTGAGGTTTCTCGATACTTGTCCTAACTCCATCTTCTACAGAACTTGACAAAATTACTTCTTCCCTTCTACAAGTGGGTATACTACTACTATGCTACCACAATGTACTGAGGCTTAATGTTTAATCTGTTTCTACACATACAGAGTCTTTGAACAGAAGGTGCATAATTATTGCCATGAAAATCTTATTCAAATTGGCTGGGTTACCAGCAAACACAGATCAAAAAAGTCAGCTGAAGGACCATAAACAAAAGATAATGAGAAATGGCAGCAAGTCAAGCTGCAGGGGGTAGACATAGCTAGTAGGTATTATAGGGATCGGCATTTGATCCAGTCCCATTAAATAACTTCATTAATGATCTGGAAGAAAGAATAAGTATCAAGTAAAAGAAGCCTGCAAATGATACCAAAATAGGAAATATTCTGCTCCAAACACAACAGAAGAAAAAGAAATAATACAGAAGGGACTTTAGAAGATTAGAATTATGGGCAGGAAATTAAGATTCAATCTTGTAAAAAATATTTTTTTAAACTAGTGCATCTGGTGGAAATTAATTTGAAACAGATTGAACAAATTAATAGAAAAGGCTAGGATGCAGCAATGCCTGGAAAAATCAAGGAGCAATAATAAAAGACTAGCCATTGGTTCCTGCTATGACACAATATGGCAGCCAAAGAAAATACTTTAAGCTAATTATGCATAAATGTCACATCATGGAGGAAGAAACTTTCCCCCTATTTGCAGAAGCAGAGTATAAGATTAAGGTCCATATGAAGGCTTGTACAGGGAAATTAAGAACATATTCTAACCACAGTAACAAAACATTTCTCGAAAGTCTTACAGCACGCAGTTCCCTCAAGACTCCAAAAAGATTCTGTTTGAAGCCTGAACCAACACAGTATATTTTTATTCCCTGCTGACTATTTAGTTCTTGAAATCAGACAAAAAGCAACAACTACCAATTCTATGAGGTTTTTTCCTGAATAGGAAATACATTACTCTTTGTTTCCTGAGCAACTTCTTTGCTGCCTACGGAAGTAGCTCACGGTAGACAACACATGAAGTCTCAGTATAGAAACAGCAACCTTTCAACCACTAAAGCATGTTAAACACATCAAAACCTCAACCTTAAGCTCTTGTCCAAAAGTAGGCATGAAGTATCAGGTAAATGACAACTATTTCAAATGGACTGAGAAATTTTAATAGGCGAGGTTAGATGTATGTGAGTGACCACATCTGCAATGGTGTCTCCAACTCTCAGCTCCTCAGCCCAAGAGAGACATGGAGCTCCTGGAGCGGCTCCAGTGGAGGGTTATGAAGATGATTAAGGGGATGAAGAATCTCTCTCATGAGCAAAGGCTCAGGGAGTTGGGCCTGTTCAGCTTTGAGAGGAGATGACCTCATCAATGTCTATCAGTGCCTGAAGGGAGGGTGTCAGAGGATGGAGCCAGGCTCTGCTTGGTGGTGCCGAGCAATAGAACAAGAGGCAATAGGCAGAAACTGATGCACAGTAAATTCCACTCAAGCACAAGGACTTCTTTGCTGTGCAGGTGAGTGAGCACTGGAGCAGGTTGTCCAGAGAGGTTGTGGAGTCTCTCCCTCACAGGAGATATTCAAAAACTATCTAAGTGAAATCCAGTGCCATGTGCTCTACTATAACCTTACTTGAGCAGGGAGTTGGACCCAAATACTTACTGCAGTCCCTTCCAACCTGACCCATTCTATGACCTTTTCCCCCAGCCTTCTCTTCAGAATCCTATGCAGCTCTTTCCTGGGAACACCAGAACTACTTTGTAAGGACCTGGTAAAACACCTCTACTCTAATTTCCAGATATTTTGGCTGAAATGTGACCATACACAGCGATACATTTTGCATATTTAATAGCCATTAAATGGCAAATGTCCTTTCTGTAACTACAAGATTCCCTCATACATTTGGAACTGGCAGGAGAGTAGAAAATGCTGGGTTTTTTCTGTAGCTCCACATCCCTGTCAAACACCGCTGACATCCAAGAAACCAAGCACTGTATCGGCCTGCGTCAAACACCTTGTCCTATATTAAAAGAAAGAGCCCTTTTAAAAAAGTCTTTGAGCCTTTTAAAAGATCAGAGCTTGGTATGACAGTTCTCCCACTCTCTCTACAAGTGTGTACAAAAACATTAGATAGTGGGAGCATCTGTTTGTTTTACCAAGAACCTATGAAGGTGCAAAGACCTCAGAAAGCCATGAGCTGCAGTATGCTACCTCTGACATTCTGCTTCTTACCTCCAAGGCCCTAAGTGGAAGAGACTGAGCCTCCTACATACCTTTAACCCAAATACTCATAATTTTTCTGAGGACTAAATCATTTTTCTGACCTCTAAACCTGGATTCCAAGGAGCAGGAACATTGTTTCCCACCATGCAATTTTTTTTTTTTTTTCATGTTACAGTTAAAAGCATCCCTTCAGTCTTGGCATTTCATTACCTGTAGATTTTCTGTCTTAAGTAGAGAGCATGTCATCCATTTTATATTATGAAGTGTGGAGTGATACCTGAAGGATGCCATCAAGAAATATGCTTTGCTGATATTAACAAGAAGTAGCATTTTTTTATATAACTCCTGTGCAAATGCATGTCAATAGAGAACTGTAACAAAGAATCCAAGGGACTTAACACTAAATTACTTGTCATGCAAGATCACCCACTCAAACACATTAAAATGGAAATTAAATACTGTCCGCTGTCCACTCAGAAATGGGCAGAATAATAAAAGATTGTTACTGCATGACATCACTCAAGGACATCATCATGCAACCTAAAACATTGTGGGATTGTTTAGTTGGGCCACAGGGGCCTGACAGGCAGAGCTACAGGACTCAGACCCTTTCAGAATACACACACACACTAGACAAACACTTTAAAATACTACCTTAAGCCTACATCATGCTTTGCAAGAATTAGTCACTTCAGCAACATGAGATACGTAACTTTCCATTTTTTCCACTGTGGTGTTTTGTTTTTTAAACCCACACACTAACAACCTCTACCCTTTCCTGTTCCATAAAGGTTGCAAACAATTTACTGTTCGTTTATCATGAATCATGCAGTACATGAAAATTTAGAAAATAATAGCACAACAGAAAAGTTACCAGGTGACTTTCAAAACTACTAAGTGCCAGCTAGAGAAGTAACCTGCTGTTTTAAGCAGATAATCCACAGGAAAAAGGTACTTCTGATGTATTTCACCTAGTACAGTCACCTATGAGGTCCACTGGCATGACAGCACTTATGAATGAAGGCCAATGAACTGCCAGAAAACTTTCTGCTATATCGAAGTTCATGGAAGTGAAACACCGGACTTTGTTTCCCCAGTTACAGGGCAGAAACCATTGGCATTTTAGATTCTGTGAGCTTTCCTTTAACTTTTCCATTACTTCATAGGCAGATTTCTCTCATCCTTGAGGTAATTATCCTAATGTGATCCTTATATTATCTCAGCTACAGGAGCACCAAAGGTTTATTACAGTCACAGCAAGGATATGGTCTGTCACTTCTGGGAAACAACCTGAAAGAATCAGCATCTCAGAGCTATTGCAGAAATTCTGAAGCTTTGCAATCCTTCCCCTTCACTGAATGGAGAAGAATGCAAGCAACCAACAAGACCTAATGAAAACCAGCTTGGATCTACAACACTACTACCACTCATAACTACAATATGAGAAAATAAAGACTTAATTTGAACACATGTATTCCTCCCTTTTCTACTTTATTTCCTCTTATTTTAAGTAACTCAAGTTTTAACTTTTAAGGCAAATAAACAAATCAGTGCTTTTCCAACATTTATTCTGTTTCTGCTCCCGTTCCTGTCATGTCCTCTTCCAAGCCACAAGCATCCTTGAGACTTCACTGAATTCCTTGCTTCACAGCTGAGAAAGACACAGCTGTCATTTCACCACTAACTACATATGAACTGAGCTAAAAACAAGCAAAGAAAAAACTCACTCAGTTTTCACTTTCACACAGGAGAGCTATACATCTTCCTGTCTGCACATAGTGTTGAACAGCAACGGCTTCCAACCATGACAAAGGCTATTAAGGAACCAGTTACAGGTCACAGCATTAACAAAAACTGAAATTAATGCCAATTTGTTTTAATCTACTGGCTGTACATTGCATTGGTTTACCTGCAGTGTCATGAGCTGCTAAGGTGTCTCAAGGTGGGGCAAAAGGAAAATGGAGTGGTCAAAAATTGCAGCTAAGAGGAGGAAGCACCACTATCATCTTTGTTTGAGAAGTTGTGCTCAGAGGCTTCAGGGATCCAAGAAAAACCAGAAGTGGCATTTTTCCATCTGGGTTGTAAGGATAAATGAAAACTCAGAATCCAGCCCCTTCCTTACCACAAAGTCTACAGGAAAATCCTTTTCCTTTTGGTTCAGAAGCTCCTTGAGCATTTAGCTTCTGCCACGCCATTCAGGATCTTTATTAATTACTTCATCAGTGCTTGTCCAGTGCTCTCTGAATCTACAAATTACTCATAACCTTGCTCAATACAATTTCAAAGCCATTTTTATTCTGTCTTAAAGGTTTCACCTGGAACTGGCTCTCTGAACTACTCTAAGTAAGTTAGTCCCACAGGAAATTATCAGCCAGCTTCTTTCATCTTTCAGATGCTCCAGGCACTGGACAAGCTGTAAGGACATTCTACCCTCCAGAACTTCTCTCCAAAACCCAGAAAACTCTTCTGTTTGCTTAACCTTTTCAAGTCTTCTGTCTTGACCAGTCCCAGAACACACCAATACTGACAGCCACACAATTCTTTACAGAAAGGTAAAGTGAAAACACTGAAGTCTTCTTTTTCAAGGAACTTTAGGTTCTAGCAGAACTGCAGTTGTTCAGGCACATAGTCCAAAGAGATCAACTCTGGCTCCAAAAAAGCTCATTTTGGCTTCTGCAGGCTGCAGTCAGATTCTTCCCATCATTATGGCATGATACAAAAAAGACCAGGTTCCTGGACGAGATAGAGATGGTTTTCTTATAGAGAGATCATTTTAAAATGTTTATTTTGGTCTTCTATAAAGAGGCCCTCATGTTAGCAGTGGAGCATCTGGGCTTTGTAGCTTTCCAGCTCTGCCACACGAGAGACTGGGAAGCAAACCACAAGAGCTCAGCTTAGCAGAGGAGTCCTCCAGGGAAGGGATAGCATACATAATGTGGTTTTGTGGCAATAAGGAGGCAGGAGCTCGTTTTTGCAATCCCACGGGCAGGAGGACTTCAAAAGCAGAAACCACAAGATAAATGGAGCTATCCTGGGACAAAGAGAGTTGTTCTGCATGTTGTTTTCTAAAAAATAACTCCACACATGATATTATGTTGCCCTCAGAGGATGAGGGGCAAAGAGGCAATTATTAACTGGCCAGATTGAGCTGGAAGAAGGGAGTTGGGTCTGGCAAAGAGAGAAGTACCACACAACCACAGAGACATCACAGCAACTGTGATGCCTACCAGAGAACCAGATTAACTTAAAAGTAAAAAAGAAACCTTTACCAGCAATATTTTTCAAAATATATATACACAGACATACACACACACACACACAAAAACACAAGTTTAATGCAAATATGTTTTATGGGATCAGGTGGGATAAGTTCTTTCTGTACTGCCAACAGGAAGGACAAGAATGTCAGTGTTGGGGTTACTGCAGGGCAGCCACACTGTACATCAGCCCCTATTTAGCCCATCTGCATTTGTTTGCTTTCAGGGCAGCCCACGAAGCATCGACCTACACCGACCACAGCACCTGGACTTCAGACTCTTTTGCAACAATTAGAACATGGTCATAAAACTCTTCCTCTGCTTAAGCTGGAAGTCTCAGGTGTTGCTTCTACAGACCTGCAGGTTCCACAGTTCATTTATACTCACACCCCAGAAAAATTAGTCACAATGGTGAAAAGCACCAGAGAATCCTTTACAGCCAGTTTCATACTGTTCACATTGGGCTCCACTTTCAATTAAATAATAGCAACAGCACTGAGGCAGGCAGAGGAAGACACACAAAAAGCAAAATGTCCCAGTCGTGGAACCACATCTTTCCAAGTATGTGTGTGGTCTCTACTATTACAGTGTCAAGTTGCCTTTTTCTACTAATGAACAATTTTAACACCTCTTAAAAAAAGCTGAGAAGTATTATTTTCAATACAGGAGCAAAAAATGGAAGCCAAACAGCACCAAACTGTGAGTATTTGGGTGCCTAAGTCAATTAAAATCAGTTAAAAATGAGACATTTAACTATCATTACACAGCTGGCCAAAGAGACTTAGACCTGACTCTGAATATTACAAAATACTCATACCTCCCACCACAGGCAATCTTCATGCATGGAAACCTGAGCCTTAAGTGACTTCCCAAAGAGCTTGTGGCCAAACTGAGAAATGAAAACAGATCCTACCGAGTCCCAGTCCACTTCTTAACCAGGGCACAATTTGCCCTTCTGTACCTAGGTTCTTACCCCAGAGAGCTTATTGAAACAAACTTGCAGGAAATCAAAGCCACTATTGCACAAACATGGAAGGATTTACACACACTGCTTGGGAAGTCAAAATAACACCTCCTGCTCCACCTCACCAGTCTGGTCCCCTATGCCATCTGACCCAAATTAAGTCAGATCCAAGTCCTGCTTCCAAAAAAAAAAAGGTCAGAGCCAGGCTCCTGAGACCCTCCTGGGGGTTCCCAAGTTCCTGTATTAGCCTTACAATTCTTAAAAGGACAACATTAAAAGGAAGTCCAGTCCTGAGGCCACTGTTAATCTAATAAACACTGGAATTAGATTTCTTCTCAGTGAAGAGGCTGCCCGCCTCATGGCACAAAGCCAACATTTAAATGCTACTGTTGCTCAGAGCCCTAAATTAGTTTTGGATCTGGGGAGTTTGCCTTGAGCTACAGCCAAAAGAAACAGGGGAACTGGAGGGAAATTTGTTAAACGTTAACAGAGCTGCAGGAAAGAACTACAGCAGGACTAGTAGGTGGTGGGGAAGAGGAAGGGAAGCCACAAATGAACAGCAGAAAGAGAAACAAGAAGACATGGGAAGTGACCAAAGAGTAAGGAGATTTTTGTACAGAAGTGACTTCCCCCATCCCTCCCCTCCCCACTCCACTGCATGAACAGCAGACTTTTTAAGTCCCACTTGCTCATAAGGGTTTTTGCACTACAGTGGTTAACATCTACCTTCCTACCTTCATGTTCAAATTACAGAATAAGACTCTCTAGGCGAAGTGTCAGGTCCTGCCCGTGGGTCGCAACAACACCATGCAGAATTACAGGCTTGGGGAAGAGTGGCTGTAAAGCTGCCCAGCAGAAAAAGGAGCTGGAGGTGCTGGTCAACAGCGGCTGAACATGATCCAGTGCATGTTCAGGTGGCCAAGAAGGCCAATGGCATCCTGGCCTGTATCAAGAATAGTGTGGCCAGCAGGACCACGGCAGTGATTGTCTCCTTGTACTCAGCACTGGTGAGGGCACACCTCAAGTGCTGTGTCTGGTTTTGGGCCCCTCACTACAAAAAGGACCCTGAGGGGCTGGAGTGTGTCCAGAGAAGGACGATGATGCTGGAGAAGGCTCTGGAGCACAAGTTTAATGAGGAGCAACTGAGGGAGCTGGGGGTGTTTTGCTTGGAGAAAGGAGGCTTGGGGAGACCACTACAACTCCCCGAAGGTAGGTTGTAATGAAATGGGGGTCAGTCTCTTCTCCCAAGTAACAAGCAATAGGACAAGAGGAAGTGGTCTTAAGTTATGCATGGGAAGGCTTGACTTAGATTTATTAGAAAAAATTTCTTCACCAAAAGGGTTGTCAAGCATTGGAACAGGCTGCCCAGGGAAGTGGTAGATTCACCATTCCCAGAGGTATTCCAAAGGCATGTGGACATTGTACTTAATGATATAGACTAGGAGTGGACTTGGCAGTACTTGGTGAAGAGTTGGACTCATTGATCTTAAAGACCTTTTCCAACATTAACTAGTCGATGAATTGGAAGGAATGAGGAGCTTTGGAGAGCAAAAAGCAACCCCTCTGGTATTTTCCCAGAGCCCACAAAGGACCTTTGTTTGTTCCAACCGTATCTCCACTTCTCTACAGAAACATTTCCAAGCCAGTGGGCACACATGTGCACAGGGTGCTGTAGAAAAAGATAAAACGACTGGAGAGCACACTCATTAGAGGACTTATGTGCCATCCTTTACTGTGCCACTCTTGAAGCTGAGCATTGCTGGGGGGCAAGAGCATCTGCCCCCCCACCAATCTCCTCGCACTGCAGCACAGAGACCCCTTTCAAAGCTTGAAGAGTCTATTTGAATAAATCATCTGTGCTTCTCAACAGAAGCAAGCTACAAACAGGGTATTAAAGAAGAGAATGAGCACAGAGCATTGAACCATGTCCAGACACTAAATCAGATGAGCAAAAAAATAGGTTAAAGAAAACCACAAGTATCACAACATGGAATTTTTTCAAAACTTTTAAAATTAAATCAATATATAACAAAATGAGGTTTTAGTCCTAGAAAGAGGTGTCTAAGCATTCTGAAATTCCACCCCATCCCTGCTGAGACAACATATGTCCAAGCTGCCATCCACTTTCCACACCAATCTCCAAATTGAGCCCACCTACAGCTTTGTTCTCACACAAATAGCATTCCTTTGTATACTTACCTGGTTTTTATGTTCTTCATGTTTCTACCAAATTCATTTGTAACATTCTCCAAGCAGTCTGTGGAACTTTACAGGTATCTTCATATGATTTTTCCTAGTGCCACATTCAGGCTTGCACAGGAGAGACAGATATGGGTGGACAAGGGCTACTGAATTCTGCAAAACTATTAAAATATATCCAGTAACATTTAAGCAAACCCTCATACAACCTCTCCACAAACAAAATTACCCTAAACCCTATTTTCATTCTTCAGTCCCTTGTCTTTCATGAGATATAGTCTGTTTACAGGTCTCCTGCTGTGCATACAACTCCTTCCCCAAATGACAGAAGTCCTCTCTCTCACAAACACATATACACAGACTGAGCCATGTTGACTCCAGTGAGGATCCCCCTCCCCCATTAGCCTTGTAAAGGGTTAAGGCCCAGTCATCACACGCTGGTAGGCTGACAGCTTTATGTCTGTAATGTCTGTGTGGGTTTCAGACTCTCCCTTTAATCGGGTTCCATCGCAATTAATCAGTGGGTTTCTTTATAAGAAAAATAATAATAATAATAAAAAACGGCGAGCATTCTATTCAGCCCAATTCAATCTGTCCAGCCAAATCTCACGACCAGCTGGAATGCCCCTTTCCTAGCCTGCCCAGCAGGATGCCCAAGAATGGCGTGTGAACATTTCTCTCTGCTCCTGCTCCAGCGTTAAAATGAACAATAGTCCCTGCCAGTGTCATTCTTCAGCAATTCATCTCTTCCTGTCGCCAGACTCTTTCGTTCCTTCTTGCCCCTTCCACCTTTTTTGTATCTAAAACAACAGCAGATCAGCAGCAATATAATAAAATAAAATTGTATTTACTTGGGAGATTTGAGGGAAGGGGCAAGAAGGGGGTTGAGAACAGCAAGAGCCCCACCTCCCTTCAGCAATGAAGACACCAAAAGGGAGCATTCTCAAGCCCCAGCTGACCTGCTCCGCTCTATGCTTGGTTTCCCTGCTGCAAGGAACATCAAATTTGCCAGGGGGGCTGTAGGGGGGACAGGGCCCTTTTCTTCTGGAGGATGTTGGAACTGTAATTACAGAGAGACAGTTTCCGGAGGAAAATTAACATGGACCTCAACTCATGTTCCCCGCGTTTTTCATCTGCAGACCTGTGGCCTTTACTCAACTTTCTCATTCAACAGGGAATGGGTCAAAAGAGGCTGAAAGAGGCTGCAAACACAGTTTTACCATAGACCTGGACCTTCTCTTCCTGCAGGAGCAGAAAGGAACTGCTAAGGGACAACTCCAAGTAAAAATACTGTATTATATACAAATACACTCCTCGGCAGAAGAGGAAATATGTAGCGTAATTGAATGCATTGAATGGTCCATGAGAAATAGGTTAACCACAGAGGTAGCAGTAAACACCACACTAGGAGACGCACCCACAACACCAGCTCTCCCTCCACTGAAAGGAAATGAGAGGCCAAGGTCTAGAAGATTTTAGTAAATTTAGTTTAGTTTCACAGGTGTGAATTTATAAGGGTTGCTTCCTGGCATGCAGAACTGAGCAAGTCTGGCAAAGACAGTATCTTATGCAGCATGCTTCAGAAGAAAAATCCAGCTGCTATTGATTACACAGAACATTTAAAAACCATTATAAACAAGTTAGAAAAAGCTTTAATGAAATCCCAGAATTAAATTCACCTGCGCAACTTCTGCACTTTTATGGCACCACACAATCCCCACATTATTTGCAACACAAGGTCCTGAACTCAACGCACAATTATTACATAGTGCTCATTCATCATCAGAACAGCCAAACAATCCATAAACACAGATTCACCTTCACATCTTACTTCTTTAAATGGTATAATCAGCTTTGTTTTCTAGATCTCTGACAGATAGAGTCCCGTGACAGAAATTCAAGTGTCCAACTTGTTTCCAAGTGTCCAGCTTGAAAAGACAAAGAATGGTTTGCACAAGGGTTGGATGCTTGTAAAACACTACAGAAGGAAAGGGGAGTAATGCAGGCGATACGGAGGTAAAATATGGTGCCAAACAAGTCAGCCTCAGGCCTCTCAAACTAGCAAGTCTCCTTTTTCTAAGAAAAGGGATGGGCTACAGAAAAGAATGTGAAAGACAAAAGTTGCCTTGTGGATGACCCCCTATAGGAAAGTGGGACTTGGGAGTAAAAAGTGCAGGGTAGATGTATGAGCTATGATGGAGGAAGAGGGCACAAGGCAGAATGTCCCATCTCACACCCACTACCCAGAACTCTCCTTCCACCTGCCCACATTCCCTCATTTCTTTCCATCTCTTAACAAGCTTCCCTGCTTCTATAATCTTCAAGTCTCTTCTGCTACTCCTTCCTACTAAACTTTACTTTTTTCCCTCCCCTGAAAAATTCCCATAAATTCAAACTTGCTCCAAATCAGATGACAGCACAGTCACTTTTCTCTATTCCCACTGAGTACAAATACACAAGTTTAAGCCAGGTGCAAGCTGATGGCAAAAGAATAGCTCTTTTCCATCTGGATCACTTAGCTACCAAAAAGTTAACTCTTTAAAATTACCTGGAATAATCTGAGCAGACAGACAGGTTTATTATTTGGTATTTGACCTCACACAGCTGCACTGTTTTCGCATGTATTCCTTGTGGGATGACAGACTCAGCTCTCCATGCTGTTTCTTGCATTGGAACACAATCTTCAACATTGCTTGTGGCACACAGAAATAGCCTCCTGCAGCTGCCTTCTCCTCCTCCTCATGGCCTGTGGGCCAGCAAAGAAGCCCTCAGCCCATAGGGCAGCCTCTCAGAAGGCATTCTCTGGACCAGAGTTCCTCTGGAGCTCTTCGCTGGGGGCAATAACTGGAGCAGAGCTCCTGGGTAACTCAAGCCTGTGACTGGATAGTCAATGTCCACCACAGTGAGCATCAAAGAGGCTTTTGCTGGCAGGGTTTTTAACTCCTACTCAGCACATACAAATGCTGATTGAAAGTTTTAAAATATTAGAAATGTTTGAATATTTGCAAAGTATTTACAACTCCACTATACATGGGTGAATTTCTGAAACCAAACAATCCTTAAGCTTCTTCTGGTTTTGGACTGGGTTGGGTGTTTTTTTGTTTGGGTTTTTTGGGTGTTTTTTTTGTTTTGTTTTGGTCTTTTTATTCTTGTTCTTATTTATTTGTAGAGTATGAGAGGCTCTCTAACATTCTCAAACTTTTCTGTACTATGGCAAGGTTTAAAACATGGAGGGAGGCTGCACACTGCATTCTTATTCTCCAAACTCACCAAATCATTTCTAACTTAAGTTACACAGACAGTTTTAAGCAGAAACTCCTCTCTCTCCCTCAAGTTTCAGCCTGGAAAATTAGCAATTGGTGACACTTTAATCAACTGCAAGAGAAAATCAGGCAAAGACTGGAATAGGCTTGGCCCCTAATGCACCAACTCCTTTCCTACATATCACCCCCCCCTTCTGTTCCAGAAATATCAGGAACTTTTTTTGTAATATCCAATTCAATGACACAGTCAAGCGGAACTCAAAGCAAGTGTTTTCAACTTGTGCTTAATTTAAAGATTTAGTCTTCTATTTTAGTTCTCAGGACAGACTGCTCCCAAAATCTTGTTTGTTTTTCCAGTCACACTAGTTGGTCTCAGTAAAGTTGTTCTCTTTTCCTACAAACCTTGCCTCACTAGTAGTTGTGATGTTCTATGGATAGAATGCTTCTACAAATACTGTATCATCAGTATAGAAAACAAAGGGGCAGTCAGCAGATGCTAGTGAGGATAAGGGTGCTTGAACATCTCCATAAGGACAGACGTTACTCTATGTTCTTTTTACTCAGATATGTATTTGGCCTATTAGCAATTTCTTCCTACAAATTAGGATTCATATTCTGTGCTCATCTCCAAATGAAAGGCAAGGATATTCCTTATTTAAAAGCATTGGCTATATCCATGCTAAGAACCTTACTCTCAGCTTTACCATTACACAGCAGTCTCGCTCATCCTACATTATGGCCTTGGACAGAGAGTCCAGGAAGCTCAGTCTCCATGTGTGCAGCCTCTAGTCACGCTCAGTGTGAAGCATCTGTGGTACCCTAACCTTAGAGGAAAAGTATTCCCTGCTCTGGGAGAACACTGACACAGGTAAGTACCTCCTGCCCAAATTTAATTTCTGACATAACACACCTGGAACAAGGATTATGCTTCTGGTATCATTCTTACTCTAACACAAACATCAGGTCTAAGATGACACTTGAACCTTTAATAAACATTCAACACAGATTAATCAATGCAAGAATTTAACTCCAAACTGTAGGAATGCCAACCTTGCTGCCAGCCCTGCAGAGGTGGAAAGCAATGTTTAAAGGAGGTGACCTGGCTAATTTTTCCTCATAATGCAACAGAGAAGAGGGCTCACACGATCTATTCTTGACCCAATCAAGCAGTTTCATGCTGTTTAAGTATCTCCACTGCAGCTTTAGAAACAGGAGACAAAACCAGCACATCGATTTAACCCTACTTGTCTATCCCAGGGCTATAGCAGTGGGTTCAAGCAACATCCAAGGCCAAAACCTATCAGAGAGTGAAGGTGAAATAGTTTGTTGTAATGGGACATGACTTCTCTGATTTCTTTCAGTCTGGAGCTTTGATCCAGATCAAATAAACTAGAAATTGAGAGATAATTCACAGGTAAGAGAGAGAAAAGGAAATCAAGCACAAACCCTACAGAACAGCTAAGCAGAAATAAGCTAGACATAACTTAGCACAAAAAAAAAGATTATACTTTCAGTCTACACCAGCACTTTGGATTACACTAGACAGAAAGGGGCTTTCAGCTATGCTTCCTTCGTAAAGAAAAACATAAAAACCAGACTGGCAGAGCTCAAACCATTACATGTTGTCTGCCTTAATCTCCCTTCTCCTTCAGATCCAACCCTGATGCTCCCCAAACCCTCTCTAGCTTTAGCATGGATGTTGACAAAGGTTTCTTTTAGAAGCCTGGACCACAGAAGCCAGAGACAAATCCATCCACCCAAATCTATTTTGAGACAGATAAAATCCTTTGCATGTAAAAAATTTCTTTCACCCTCCTGCCTCTCAAACCCATCTCACCCTCCTCCCCCCAAAAGCGATTAAGGAAAAGCTGTAGAAATATTTGCCCAAAGCTGGAGCCTGTTGCTGGGCCCAGCTGTATTGTTGGTAGGAATACACACAGCAAACTTTCACTGTGAGGAGCCCTGCGGGACTCCGGGCGCTTCGGGGAGGCTTTGTGAGTCCAGCTCTGCATGCACTAGCCAGGCTATTGTGAAAGGGAAACAGAAAAAAGTGTTACAAACCCCAATGCTCTCCCACTCTCGTCTCCCCCCACCTCGCCATGTGCCCCCCTTCCACCAGCCGCCACCTTCCCCAAGAAAAATCGAGAGGGGAGGGGACCACTGATGAAGAGACTGAAAAGGTTTCCTCAGTTAGATTTAAGGCAACAAGTCAGGGCTGCAAGGAGTCCTTTATCCATCAGGGAAGCCTCCCACTGCTCCAGAGCTGGGCCGAGCGGGGATCCTGGGGGCCAGCTTTCTGAAGGCTGCCATTGATTTGTCACTGATGATAAGTGAGGCCGGAGCCGTTCCCACCATCGCCTGCAGAGGGGACGACTCCCACAACGCCCGGCAGGGGAGAGGGGCGGCAAAGGAGGAAATGCAGAACCCAATGGTTGAAAAAACCCCAAATGGCTATTTTTCCTCTAACGAGCTGCAACAAAAAGGAGCAACCGTGCTGAGACCGAGGCAGGGGACAAGAGGCGACAGTGCACAGGGGCAGTGCGGTCACTCGTCAGTGGACAAACCTTCCCTAGGGAGAAAGAGCAGGGGGGATTTCTTCAGCCTTAGCCTCCTAAGGGCCTCACAGTGCCAACTCGGTCAAACAATATTCCTCCAAAAGCTCTCCAGCTGCTCGTTTGCCAATAGCTTTTAAACCTGTTCTATTTACATAGAGACACTCTTCTCTCAAGCACATGGTGCTGGAAACTCGTTCTTCTGCTTTTTGGGAGAGGAAATCTTTTCTCACAGTACTAAATAAATGAGGGAGGCTAATGAAGCACCACGTCTAAAAGGTGAATTCCCAAAGCAACAGGAGATCTTAAAGGAGCACCAAAGCTCCCCCAGGGAACATACAAATAGAGCAGCAGCTGCCTGGGCAAGACCAGATGCAGATGGGTGAACTGAAAGCAAGACAAAAGGTGGAGGGGGGGAAGGCTGAAAGAAAAAAAGAGAAAAAAATCAGCAAAAGGAGTAATGATCCTTGGCCTTTCTGATGTAACTCGTTAGCAAAAACCACCAGAACTGGTTCAACTTGCATTATAAAATGTCTCTCTTGTGCTTCAAGACGCTGAGGATGTTTAGGAGTAAATAGGACACCTTTCCTTCCTTTCCCTGCCCTCAGCAAAAGCCCTCAGCTGTCTTCTGCCCTGGCCAGGCTGAGGCACACAGGCCTCGTAACACAGCCTGAAGAGCAAGAGGCACGTCTCCAGAGGGTAAAGAGAGTCATGCCTGCAGCTTCCTTCCAGTTCAATCAGACTAGATCCAGCAATCCAGAGGATCTTATCTGGCAATACATTACCTCAGGACACTTGTGCACAGTTCCTAAAGCTCCAGTTTATAACCCAGCATGCTAAAATAAATGGAAGTTGCCAGGTTGTAAACTGTGACATTCAGCAATATTTTACCTCATATTCAGACACTCAGGGGCACAGGGCAGATTACTAGGAGTAGTAATTATTTCAGATATTCTATTTAAAATTTCTTGGTATAAAAGAGAGCACTCCCTCCATGGACCCTTAAGCTGGGGATGAGCACAGTATCAGAACCTTAACAGGTAAAATCCAGTCCAAAAACTTCACGAGCTTAAACATTAAAAAATAAAAAATCAAAAAAAACCCCACCCAAAACCTCATTCATATTTGGGAAATAGCCAGCAACCAGTTAGCTCAAAACACAGGTTTAACATGCTTCTTTCCAGAAATATTACTCTCTAACCAAGCAGCCACATCCTAAATGAAACAAAGCTTTTGAACAATCCTAAAGTGCAACCCAATTAAAGCCCATTAAAGACCTCTGCCTCCTAATGAGAAAGGACTAAACATCTCCTGGGCTTGATGAACTAACCACTCAGACCATTGACAATGCCTGGGGACCTGGAAATAGGCTTGTGTCCAGTAAGACCCCAACTTGCACACCTGAATAATCTCAACATCTACATGAGAAACAGGATTCACAAAGCCAGTTTCAGATAGATTCATCTCCTAACAGGCAATTTTGATGCATCTGTTGCCAAATGGAGGGAGGGGATTCTTTCATGTCTAACAAAATGCAAACTCATGAGGAATCTTCACCCACAGCCAAGTTGCTTCTGTGGTCCTTTCCATTTAGTGTGCTGCCTGCTTTCATGAAACTTCTATTCTCTGGGACCAGTTTTTTTGGGTGAGAAGATATGCACACATATTGAAATACCCACTACTTCCATATAAAAGCAGGCTAAAGGTGCCTGCAGATTTTTCTCATGAGAATAGTCTGTATTAACAACATTATTAAGAAGTGCTTCTGATACTACTTCCTGGACCAAGTTCCAGGATTTGAAGTGCCTATCTAAACAAAAGATTCCTCATAAAGCTCAGAAACCATTTCAGAGGACACATCACTCAGCCCTGGAAGAAGAATTTTTCATACTTGAAAAGCTTTTAAACTCTTCTGTGTCCTCCATGCAAGCATACTTCCTTTTGCTAGAACCATGATCTTGGGGCCAAAACCCACGAATAGACAGTGTGATGCCTCCTGTCTTACAGATGCATTTACCACAATGACTCAAGAGCAATTTTCCTTCTGTTATTCCACCATACTTTGGAGAGTAGGGTACAACAGACAAATTAAGTTGAATCAGGCTTTTGAGCCAATTTGTGGGCATTGCAAGACATAATATTATTCAGCCAAATATAGAGTACTTCCTCTGATCAAAGAGCAACCCAAGACCATCAGTGCTATAAATGCTACCTAAAATGACTGGATAACAGTAGAGAAATGACAGAACACAGGGCTACCTGTCTACTTGTAGCAGAATTTTATCTCCAGTAATTACAGTCTACCTTGAGAAATTCCTGGGAGTTTTTTCAGTTGAATACACACTTTTTTCATTCTCTTTCCACTCCTAAGTGAAGGAGTTATTCTTTTCAATAGTTGTGCAGTAAAATTACCTTTTTTTCAGTCAGGAAGAAAAAAAAAAAAGTATTTCTAGAGTGGAGAAAAAAAGGCCTTAGTGTGCACTTTGTATCTTGACTAAATTTGCTGAATTTTTCTGGTACATTATGCTGCCATTCCCAGACATGGTAAGAACATAACACCTATTCCTATGGATCATTCCTTAAGTAAGAACATCTGGTACATTTGGACCTTCAGCCAACAAGTCTTGATGAGTCAAGATCAGGTCAGCTTAAGTCACAGTACCCAATTAAGCTACACAGCATTACAGTCATGACAGCATCCATCTCAGCTTCAGAGGCTGAGCTCAGTTAGCTTTCCCATTTCCCAGTCCTTTATTCTGAGGCTGAATGTGGTCCACCAAGTCCAGATTCTGAGAAGCTTGCTTAGAGTTTCATTGTCCTCCCTTTATTTTTTCACTGTACGTTATCAAACACTGTGGAATTAACAAATAGCAACAGAATTTGGGAAATCACTCCCATACCCCTCCTTAAAACTGCACAAACACTCGGCAAACTGAATACATAGATTATGACTTAGGTATCAAGGCCTCAGAGGAATATGGAATGTGGGCTGTTTTCTACCCTTCATGCTGTAATCTAGTTTCTTGATTTCTTTTCAGGTATCCCTCTGAAACAAACCTTCTCTGTACAATAAGCAAAGGACAGAAAGCAATCTTGATTTAACTATATTTAAGTGATAACACAGCTCTCAGGTTCTCCAGAAACACAATGATGTTTGCTCAAAATGAGAAAGAAGCTTCGGGATGGTGATTTTATATTCATCAGTTGTGCTACCCTAAAGAGCTCTTAGCCCTCCTTCTCTTAATGCCAGTCCTACAACCCTCATAAATCGGCATACCTTTGTGCAGCCTGATAAAGGATGAGCAAAAGCAGTGCAGTGGGCAATGAGCTTCAAAAAGATGCAACTTGAAGGATCTTCCAACTCTTCCTCACCCAGCCCAGTTTGATTCCATCTGCTGCTTCACTGCTTGCAGAACCATGGCCTCAGAGGCAAACTGACAGAAATATTTGTGGTAATTTCCTGTTTAAGGCTTTACAAATGTATTTACTACAATGGGTCATGAGCGATTTTCTTCTTAAAGTCTGTTTACAAAGTGTTTGTACATTTGGAAGCAGGATAAGCATGCTACTGTACTGAAAATTCTTATGAAAAGGAATAAACACAGTGAATTAGATCATTCTACACTTGAGCAAGTAAATGTTTAAAAATGTAACATTATAATCTGGGAAAAAAAACCACTGACTTTAGTGTGCAGAAAAAAAACAGCTATTAAGAAACCAGTCACCATGGTTAACTTCTTATCCGCAAAAAAGTCTGTAGACTCCAAAATAAAGTTGTCAGCTATCCTGAGAGAATAGTAAAAAATCCCAGACCTAGTCATTAGCACACCTGGCCCAACAACCTTAGGAAAACTTTATGTAAAAGTTTGCAAAGATGGCACTCCCAACCCAAGTTCTGTTCAGCTGATCTCCAGAGGGTGCACGAAAAAACACTTGAGCTATTGGGTAAATACAGCCACTGGAGCCAATTATGTATTTACAGAATTCTACCCAGCAATCTAGCTTGCTGTTACAAAGCAACAAAGGAACATTTAATAATTATTAGGTAAAGTTGGCCACAGCTAAACTATTCCAAGTCAGGAATCTAGGGTTAAAATTTGGATTTCTAACCAAGTCCAAGTTAAGCTTCTGTTCTCAAATTTCTTGACCTTTGTGATTATGTGGTTAGATACCATTCTGTGATCCATCCTAAGAGATGCTACAGTCAGGACAGGGGAAAGGGTGGAAGAGTCACAGACACGCAACACATCTTTGCAAGCTGGGCTTAGATATGATGCTCCTCATTAGACTAGTGCCAACTGTTTATTGAATATGCTGGCAGATAACAGGAACATGCACTATCCAGGGAAAAAAGAGCAACTAAATCCTCTTAGAAGGACATTACATCTGAGAATAATTTTCACTCTCCCAGTATCAGACCTCAGACAAAATAAACATGTCTAATTGTGATAATCTTGCGTGCAGTGTATCAGAGGGGGGAAAAGAACAATTAGAGAAAGGCAGCTTTAACAGAAAGGAAGAAATATCACTGTACAGGCTAAAAGGCAAAGCTTAAGTGGAGCCTCTATTTACTACATTAATCAGTATTTCATTGTGGGGGGTTTTTTCCTCATTATTTCATACATCTGTCAATTTAGTATATGTACAAATTATTAATTCTTCAGAGTAGAGATTGTCTTTATTGTATGCACATGCTGCATGTAACACAGTGAAGCTCTGATTTCCATCAGAGTGAATCTTTACATGATCCAATTAACAATTCATGTGTAAGATTCATCCTACGTACATCTTCCCCTTCAGCCTGCCACATATTCATTCAGGGAGAACAGGAATGGCCATTTAGACAGCTTATGTTTTCCCACAGCTAGCTCAGTCTTCCTCTGACTAACCAGAGACTTTGCATCAGCACTGCCATTTCCACATCAGCTCGGGAGGAGAGTGGATTGTGCCTTCTTTTGTGTGCATGCCCAGGCCGGGCTTGTCAAACCACAACATCACACTCCATCAGTGGAGAGTGGTGGGGAGAGCAAGCAAAACTCTGATCCACAGTCTGCGAATAAGGGTCAAAACCCAACTCTCTGCTAGACATCAGTCATTTAAAAGGCAAAATTAAGGAAGAAGAATCAAGGCACTAGCAAGGCAATAAAGCTTTTCATATTCAGATTGACCATTTTTCTGGCAATAACTCACAACATTAGTCCGTGGTAGCCCAACTAAAATAAGATAGTGGGTCTTTTCTTCCAACCCTAATGAATAGAAGTTTCCACCACAAAGGGCATCACCAATTAATGTACTGCACCAGTTGCAACATCTATGGGTTGATCTTTCACCACATTTGGATGCTAATATAGTTCTAAGACTGTCATGCAAGTAACAATACGATGAAGAGGCTTATGTTTACGTGAGCCACAGAAATCAAATCTTGGGCTTGAATTCTCACCTTTCCTTCGTTCTAGGGAAAGCCCTTCCAAATTGGTATCAAGGCAAGGTGAAGAAACTGCACATCAGTGCCAAAAAAATGGTTGGTCTTGCCTTCCTCTGTCCTTCCATCAGATCTATACTGATGAGCTCACTGAAGAGCAATTCACTTCAGTTTGCCAACGCCACACAACCTGTGGTTTCACCATTCTGCAGGCCAGTTCTGTGACAGACCAACAAGCTGGACTGATTCATCCAGCAGACATCTACACAGACCTATCAAAGAGACAAGGGAGCGAGACTGCTCTCTGGGGCAACCCACAGTTACACCAGACTAGGCACAACAAGAAACCACACCCCTGGGCCAAGGAAGCCTGGCAGCTGGAGGCCAAGCCACATACACTGTGAGCAGAGAAGAACAATCCTCAGCAGTGACAACATCCTAGCATCGCCACCAAAAGAATTTCTCTCAGAGAGATATCAAGTTTACTAAAAGAAAAGGCAGCAGGAGCAAAAACTCTTCCAATTCTGCTATTCCAAAACATGGGCTTTATATTACCATAAAATTGTATTTTGATGGCAATATTTCCCTTAAAGCAAGATTATACTAAACCCTATTCTGAGTCAGTAACATGCCCTTGTAAGTCACTTGGAGTTGCATTCCTAGAGCCACCTGACTCAAGCCACCAACTGCGTCCAGGCAAAGCAGACCTCCACGGTCCAGCCTGCTGTTTAATTGCTTTAAGCAGTGCATTTAATTTACCAAGTTTAAACAAGAGGAGAGGACTAAATCAATAGATATGAAGGAACAGAGGACTGGCAAAACACAATTTACAATCCATAAGTCATCTCTTCTAGGATCCTTGCAAAAGATGCGGATCTGCAGAAATGCAAGTGGGTGATAATTGGGGACAGTTGGAACATTGTTTATTTCCTGCTAGCAAAGACAGCAGTTCAGGCCTCCAAGGATAAATCAAATTTTGTAACCAGATGGAAGATATTTCATTTCCAAACATCATCCATACAACAATGGACCACAGAAAGAAAGGAGCCAATTCACAACAGCAACAAGAAAGCAAAATTACTAGAGATTTTAGAGATGAGTTCTCCTCAAAATCTGCACTTGCAAAGAGCCTCAAGTTACATCAGAACTCACACCACATCCCACCACAATCAATTCAAAGACACTTTTATTGGCAAAACAAGCTCTGCAAGTGTTACCCACATGTAAAACGCAGCATGCTTGAGTTTCTTCCAGAAACGGATTCAACATGTGAGGGGCCTGTCCCCACAGAGGTTTTAAGAGAAAGGGATACATGGCATGGAGTCCAAGGATAGAAATGAGAATGTTCCAAAGAATAACATTTTATTTCTAGTAAGATAAGTGTTCCTTGCTCTAATATATTTTATCTTTTACCCATAAGATTATAAAATTTTCTTCTTAATGTCTCCTTTTACTTCTCATTCCAACATTTATTGTTTATGGTATTCTCCCTGTATCCAACTTGAACTTCAAATTGCACATGCTAGCTCAGGGTTTGGTGCAAGTCTGACTTGACTTTGAACATTTCACCTGGCACTAGGTGCCAACAGAATAACTTTGCACAATAACTTGTGGCAGTCTAGTTGACTGGCAGGTTCGGACTTATTTTTCTGCTATAGAAACTTGTGTTCTGGTTTAGATTCTATCTAGTTTCTCATGTGAATTTTGGATTAAATTATTTGCTTCCCAATTCTCAAAAGGAGTGTCAAACCCCAGAAACAATGTTTTCATAGGCATAGATAGCATTTTCATTTGGCTTCAGTCTATGGTTCTCTTGTCCTTTTAGGTGGAGACAATTGTTACCACTTTGGATGAGATTGTATTAAAAAAAATTGGTTTTGGTGCTGCTGGGATCAGCAATGGAAATCCTCCCACTCCTACTCTGTAGCAATCATTACACAGATCTCATAGATCTAGCCATTTCATGTCCTTGCACTTCTGAAAATAAAAGAGTTGACTTCCCTTTGGTCACAATGGAAGAACCTACAGAGCTCTGGAGTTCGTTCTTGTGGGAGTCAGCGTTGTTTTCAGTTCTAATGGTTTGAACAGTTCAAACATGTCCTACTTGCTAGGGCCACCTACACAGCCAGCACAGCCACGCAGAGCCTTAGGCATGCAAAGGTTCCTGAGGCTCATCACTGTGGGGCTGTAGAGGGTCTGTGCTGTCTACACACCTTAGCTCAGCCCCATCCCACAACAGATAATATTCTCCTTATGGAGTTACTGTCATTTTGCTCCTGTGAGCCACTCCCCTTCTGCTTGTCTTTAAAGGGCATGGAGCCATAAAGCACATATCTTAGAAACTTTGGTATGCAGCCTGCACAGTCGGAAAAGCTGGCTCCTTAGGCTACTTGGTCTTCTGGAGTGTAACTCCAATGGCTCTCTGTCCTCACAACACTTCAAGAAGCAGTTTTAGCATTGCCACCACATTTAGTTTGAGATCTTGACACAGGATGCAAAGCCTGTTGTTATGATGTTGTTCAAGAAAAAACCCAAGACAAACCCAGATGACACTCCATGCCTTTCCCAGATGAACCTGCAGGACCAAGGCAATGCAGTACATTAGCCAGCAAAGGTAGGTGTTTTGGCAGCTGTCCCAGTCACTTAATCGAAGTCTGAGCTCAGAGGCTGTTTCGCCTGAGCGGGTAAGTCAAGACGCACATACCAGACATGTCATCTCTGCCTCACTCCCTTCCTTGCTCCAAGGCTTCTGTCTGAGTACTGTTTATTTTTATCCTACAATTGATGAACTGTACATAGGTCTAATTTGTCCTGTATCTCCCATTATTACTATATTGTAACTAACTATATTGTTAGGTTTCACCTTGTGTACCTAATTAAGCTAAAGTGGGGTTTTGCCAAGCACTTAAAGGAGGCAAGTGTCTACCACCCCCTTTTTCTTCCCAGTCTGTTCTAAAGCATCTCATCACAAAAATTGCTCACAGGTCCTTTCTCAAAAAATAATCATCTGAGTTTCTCTTGTCCTTCCAGCATACATATTACCATCCCAGCACAACCAACCAAGAAAAGGTTACTACAGAGTATCCCAGGAATTGTCTTTTTTTTCTTTTTTGACATTGCTTTCAAGCTTAAAAGTTTGCTCCCAGACTTCTAAAGACTTATGGGTGAAGAACTAACCACAACAAGGCATGAAAAGAAGCACCAAAAAAAGGCCGAACATTTTCTAGGGACAACTGACTGGAAAACTTAAATCTAAGCAATTTGCTTATTTTGTTCTAGTCTGGAATTTGCACTAAGAGCAACAGAAGATTACAGCTCCTCATCTTCCAGTTCACAGAAGGCAGGTCACAAACAAGAAAAACCTCAGGGAAATAACAGGCTTCTCCTGTTAGTGAGCAAGCTGCTTCAAGCCAAAGTTTGTAGTCAAAGGTTGCAGAAGTCAGGGAACACCAAGGTTGTTCTTGCTTGAGTACTGGTAGCATACAAATTATTCAGCATAACTGTCAAAGATGCAAAGATGACAAATCTGCCCTTCTAGAGGAGCTGAGCCACAGGCAGGGGATCCACCTGCTTCCCAGATAGAAGAACCTTGTGCCTGGGAAAAAAAGAAAACCAACAAAACTAACAAACAACAAAAACAACCCCCCTAAAACCAACAGCTAACACCCAAAAGGCCTAAAGGTCTTCTGTTGTTTAAGGTAATGCTCGCTGCAGGTCTGAATTCTTCCATACACTCAAAAATGCAGTGAACAAAGGCCTACAGACAGTATTGATTCATGAGTGGTGACAGTTCAAACTGGAACACATGAGGTTACCACCCTTGCGGTGGAGACAACCTCTCCACAATGAGCTCTTCATGAGTCAACACCCTCTTGCAGCTGCTGCTCACTGGATCAGGGAAGAAGTCAGATGCAGAGGCAGCCTTCTCTAAGATAGCAAAGGGCATAACCCCACCAACCAAACAAATCAGTACTTCCCTGTTTCCAAGCCAATGCCCAAGAAAATTCCCTTCATCACTTCATCTCTGCATGCGTACAGCTCTGAGCTCAACCTGCTCTTTCCTTGTATGTAACTTGGGCCTGTTTGCAGGGCAATGACCATTGTTCTTGAAGGACTCATGACCCAGTCTCTCACTCTACTCCTGCATCACACTTCCTAAGATTTAAACACTGAATAGTTCTGTCTGAGATCCATGACAAAAATGCAGGTAGTCCTCTAGCATTCCTATTTACCAATGACCATTCTCTCCCGTTTCTTGGCCATTAAAGCCTCTAGAACAGCAGCCTCCAATCTATCTCCCCTTTCCCATACCACAAACTCTAGTTTTCTCTCACAGGCAGATTCATTATGTTTTTCGTCATGCTAATAGGTACTATGCTGATCAAGGCCCTTTTATAAAGGCAGCACAAATTAGTGGCATGTCCTCCAGCCACAAGAAACTCAATTCAGGATTTTCAGGAGTAGCAGGCTTCAGAAATCACAGCGAGGAGAATACAGTCTCTGAGGCCTCAAAAACCTAATTTCTTAAATTTGTCAAGCCTGAAGAAGTGGCAAAGTCTGAATAACAAAGAAAGGACAGCAGTAAACCTGGCTTCCTCTTAACAAATGCAGTTTCAATTCAGAGAATTATCCCACATCCTGGTTCATCGTCAGAAGCTTGGAACAGAAGCAGGAAATTACAACCCCAAGATTTCCCTCCCTTTTTTTTCCCCCTTCCCTCAGAGTTGCAAAGAAAGGATTTGACTATTCAGCAGTTATGGAAATTCAGAACTAAAACTGAGTGGGAGCAAAAAGAGAAAAAAAATGGGAAAAAGAAAAGAAAGAAGGTGTGTCTTTGTTTTATTCTAATCCTAGATCCCACGAGACAGTTCTGATACACTGAATAGCTGCACCTTAAGCAAGAACCTGTCCCAGCACTACCAGCTGTCACCAAGTCAAATGAACTGACAGAGCTGGAGATTCAGGCTAAAGGAGCAGTGTGTATTTCCCTCTAACCTTGCATAGTCACAGAATGCTTCTTATGAGACTCTCAGAGAAGAAGGCTGAGAACATAAAAACATCTATGTTTTAACTGTTCACAATAGTGACTCACTCTTTCACACAGCAATTCTTAATGGAGAAGGGGAAGAGAAGCAGGCTGCTTTTCCAGGAAAGGAGCAATTTTCTGCCACCAGACTTACACTTGTGTCTATATCCAGACTTCTTACCAAACCCATAGTAATCTCCTATTCTTACTTTATGCTTTTGTCCAAGCAATTATCTCAAAAATTCTAGCTTCTCACTTCAGTTCTGCCCTCCCATTTCATGCACTTTTCCAGACAATAGTGCCCTCCAAAATACCATCCCAGACATCCCACTCAAAAATCCTTCTCCAAACCAACCACACTTATGTGCTCCCAAGGCTGACAGATTCCACGTTCCACTACCGCAGATAGAGGTGGTGATGGAGCTATTTCACAGGCTCACCATCTCAGTGTTCTGCTAATAGTCTCCCTTTCCACCTCTGACCCCATTGCTAGGTTCCTAATATTTCATTAAATCACTCCATTAGGTCAGGGACTCTACTGTCACAGACTCCTAACAATTTGTCACATCCTCCTTTAAAGCATTAATAAAATAAGTCTTTCCCTGTCTCAGCAGTTAAATTATGCTCAACGCTCATCTTCACTTTCAAAATTTCCATCTTTTATCCTGCCTAATTAACAATGCTTTCTGCCATCAGATCCTATATAATTACTCCACTTGGATTTCCTTACATGACTCTTCTGTTCCTTTGCCAGCTCAAGTCCTCGGCTCTCATTTCCAAAATGCCTATCTTTGCTTCTGTTAATATCTATACTCCTATATCCCTTAACCCTCTTCTCATGGTTTATGCTACTCTTGCTTCTGCTTCCTCATCCTCGTTTACACAGTTACCAGCTTTCAGTAGTCTTTGATGCCAACTCCTACCCAAAACCTCTCTCTATCCTCGTTCTGAGAAGTGACTGGAATGAAAAACTTCGGAAGCTTTTCCCATTAAACCAAAGCTAAAAGAAATTTAATTAGAAAGCGATACCATTTTAATATTGACCTTATCTATCCCAGTAGAATTATCACACCCCTGATCCTTATCCGATGTCAGATGTCCAATTAAGACTATAAAGCCTTTCGGGCAAACGTAGCCACCTCCTTCATGTTACACAGAGCCACAGCACCTCGACCAATCCTTAAGTTAAGAAAAACACCTTGGAAAGTCAAAGAACTTGATTTTGCCTAGGGCAACACCACTCCACTGTGATTTGGAAATTACCAGAGAAGTTAAAAGACCTAACTCTTTGGAACTTCAAAATGCAAGAACAGGGTTCCCCTCAACAGAAATCATGTCTGACCATGTCTGAGAAGAGAGGAGCTGGGTACAGAATGCACTGAAAAGGTTTTTCCATGGTATCTCTAACTCCTTCCTGCCTCAAATCTCCAAAGCCATCACTTATCCACTTTGAAACAGCAGGAGAGTCACTTCTTTTTTCCTCCTCTCTCCAGAAGGAACACAGCAGAAATAAACCTCGAGTGATAAATTATGCACCACTTTTGTGTGGCTGCCTCTTGGCCAGACGGGAAATTTTTCTCCCAAAGCCTTTTGTTTCCAGCTTTGATCCCAGTGTTGGATCCGCTCTGTTCAGCTTTCCCTCAGCATGGAGGTGAAGGGAGAGCTGACACAGGCCAAGTTCAGGCTTACTGCAAGTCACAGTCAGATCTTCCATTAGCCTTCTCCCCTCCCCCTTTCCAACTGGAACTCTCCTTGAGTTTGAAAAGATCCTATTAAACATTTTCCAGAGGGCCTTACAGAGGATACATTATTTTGATGGATGCTGGGACTAAAGGAGGAGGATTTCTAAGTACAGTGAAATAATGGAGTTTTTTCTAATGGGTTTAAGAGATGCCCGGGGGCACCAAGTAAGTTCCTTCTCTGCAAATCAAAAACACAGAAGACCAGAAAATGGAGCTGAACAACTGAACGCCAGGAAGCGGGGAAATCGGGCTCTATTTAACTGCTGCTCTTGGTTACAGCCAACTTCAGGCTGCTTGGAAAAACAGCACACACACACATATCACTGGCACAAACTTAACAGGAGAAACAAAGAGACAACAGGGGTCAAACTGGGGGTGGCAAGTAGGAGAAGGATGCAAGGCTGGGTCCCCACCCCCTACCAGAGAGTCGGATCAATTATCCTTGAATACTAACAAGATTTCTGATTAAAGAACTGCTGCTATGCAATAGAAACAGAAAGCTCCAGCAGCTGGGAGGGGCTGTCGGGCAGTAACAAAGAGACACAGAAGACTATGCCCGGCTAGGGCATACGGAGGAAGTCACCATGCTGGTAGCCAGGAGAGGGATCTCTCCCACGTGGAGTCACGATAACGTCTCACTGCTGGTAGATTTAACTCCAAGAGTAAAATTCCATCTTAACACTACAGAACATGGGGTCTGTTTTCAGGCAACTATATTATCTATTGGAAGCTTTGCTGGACATTTCTTCACACAACCTCATCATTATAGTACAGGAAAGTGAATTCTATTCTAATTCTAACCAATTCAGGAAAAAAATCTGGTGCTTTTTAATTCAGAGTATTGCAACACCAGAAAGTTGCTATCAACATACGATAGCTTGAGAAACAAGATCTGTGCTGTCTTTGGTCATACACTTTTTGACAAAACTACAGCTGGCAGTACAAACATTGAATATGCATCTGCATTACTGTCTGTAAATCTTAATGGTTTGTGACTTGCTGACTGGTGGTTAATACCAGAAGAACCTAATCACCTAAGAACCTCATGACAGACAAAGCTTCTGTTACTACTTTTCAACCCTGAGGTGTGCTAACATGCTTATACCAGAATGCTTAATATATCTCGTACCATCAGAATCAGGCTCACGACACTTCAATTCCCTCTTTTCCTTTGTCTTCTATATTAAATTACATAATTCCCTGATATGAGGAATTTCAGTCATTCACAATTCAGCACTACAAAAGTCAACAAACATCAGTTCCATCTGATGTTAATAAAGTCTTTATGAAAACTTATTTTCCTGCCCTTTCACCGTGAGTCTCCTTTCATCTAGGCTCACAAGCCAAGGAGATCTGCTGCTCACAGAAAGACTCACTGCAGCTCAAGAGTCCCCCAGACTAAATGCACAGGCTGGAACACTTCAGCATCTAACAGACAGTTCTGTATAAGAGAGGCAAAAAATCATGCCTGGAAAGCTGAAAAACCTGAACATGAATTCACTCACAACAGGGCAGACAAACACTCCCAGGTAAGAGTCCCAGAACAACCAGATATATGGCATGAAAAAACCAGAAGTCTACAGAATAACTGGCCCCTGGATCCATATGCTTACTATCTTTAGTAAAGGGAAATGGAAATCTACAGACAGAAGATAGAAGAGATTCAAGCATTACAGCACCCAGTTTTCTCTCAGGAGAGACAACAAAATCCCATAAAAGAGTAATGCCTAACTTAACAGCAATGGCAAAGAACCATTGGCACCACAGACACAAAAGTAAGAGCCGAACCATCAAGGACATGAGATTCACGGATGACAATTACACTTAGTGTTTTCTGCCATGATTGTGTGAAACACAGACAGCTGCTAAATACAGTATGGCATTTAGGGGAGTGGGTTTGCTAGAAATAAGGGAAGACTAGAGAAATTAGGTATCCCTATTTCTTTTACATTTCTTTTAATAACACTTTACTTACAATTCACCCTTTCCAACAGACAGTCAGTAAAATTTCTGTGGTTTTATGATCTTTTGACCATGAGCAAGAAAAATGTAAGTAGTATTAAAAAGAGAAATAGTCACAAACAGCAAAGGAATTCAAGGAAGGTACAGAACATGCACTTACTATATAAACCTATTTTTAAAACCTTGACTGGTTTTTAAGATAATATCTCTTTATCAGCTTTTATAAGTGTTACGAAGCATACATCCTATTGTGTTCAACGGTAAGTTGCATTCTAGGGCAAATGGAGTTGGCCTTGGGCAAGACAATTTCTACTTCACTTCCCACATTTACAAAACAAGGATAATATTTGCCTACTTCACAAGAATGCATGAAGATTCAAGAGCACTATCAGACTACAGATCATTCTCATAGAATTAATGTTTTAACTATTTTTTAATGTTAATTTCACTAGTCTGGGGAGCATTTACAAGTAAAACAAAATAGAAATCACTTTGATTTCTTTTTCCATTTGACATACAGCAAGTACTGTTTTCTGGTTTTAGCTACAAACAACTAGATAATGTTTATAGCTAACCACTTTTTTCTTCTGTAACTTCAAGGAATACAATGTAGCAAAACACACTGAAATCACATTTTGTGGCCCACAGGAAGAGAATATCCCTCTTCAAGGTTCACAAGACGCTCTGGAAATGCAAGATGTAACTACACATCTATTAAGCTACTTGCTGCATACACCCACACTTTCAAGATACAAAAAGTTTCTCTATTGCAGAAAACAGTGCCATAGCACACAACTGAAAGCTTCTAGAAAGATAATATAAAAAGCAAATTGCTTAAGTACACTAAATAAACCAATAATGCTAACTTTATACTGGAAGGTTTATGCTATATGCTTTTCCACTATGTTTTAGTAGACAGAATTGTCAACAGCAAAACAAAACCAACCAACCAAACAAACAAACCCCACCACTTGTCACCACCTGCAGCATGTTGCTCTTTATTTTAGAAATACAAGGAATGCAACTCAGTGCCAACACCACTTTGGAAAAAAGAAAGTCGAGATAATTCAGGGTGATCAAGAGATCTGTGAATAGCACCCAAACTGATGATCAGCAAACCGTGGCACTCCCAGCACACCCAGGAAGTAGAATGTTATCAGTTCCAAGTTGAGAATAAGAAAGTGGGTGCTTTGCACTTGGCTAATAGCTGTAGAACCAACAGCAATACCAAGTAGAGGCAGTGGAAATTGTGATTCCCACTGCAAAATATACTTCTACAAAAGTAACACATTCAGCTTTCCAACTATAAAATGTAGTCAAGATGTTTCAGAAGTGAAGCTCTGATATTAGCTATGTATTTTTCTGGCAGAGCTCCAGGAGCCAGCAAACACATCAGCCAGACAGGTTCTGTTACATTCTGTATTTATATTAACACAGACCATCTTAACACCAGGTCCTTCTTCACTCCAGCCACCAGCGGTGCATGACATGAACATTAAATTCCCTCTCTATACCTGTTTTTACCTGCAATACACTCTTCCAAGAGCTCAAGATACTTGCAGACCTCCTTGGTTGGTTTGGGGTTTTCTTGGCACAGACTTCTCCAGTTTGATCTGCCTCTACAGATCTACTACAAGAGTCAAAGGTCAGTCTTGCAGCCTTGTTTGCTTTACGCTTTCTTGTACTGAGGCACAGTAGTAAATGACCAAGTGTTTCTAACAATTTACCTGTTTGGCTTGGCAACTCTGTAGATGCCTGATGACAGTTTAAGCCACACACCACCCCTGCAGGTACTTCTAAGGGACAACTTTGAAAATTTTCTAGCTAAGTGGAGGGACACTAACTGACTCATCACAAATTTTGGCATTTTCTCTGCCACCTCCAACCTCATATCTCATGTTTTTCCTTGTTTCAAAAAGGAAAAAGACTGCCCAGGAATTGTGTCTTTATTGCAAAATTGTGTGCCTATTTCCTTGTATTTTCAATGAAAGAAAGAGGATATTCACTTCTGGAAGCAGCTGGCACATCCAATCATAAACTTACAGTCATCTGACAGAGGATACACAAAACTGCACTGATGGGAAAACTACTTGAAAGAGAAACAAGCTGCCATAAAAAAAGCATCCTAGAGACATCAAGGAACAACCACTTACTAGCAAACTCGCATTTTACAATCAGACATCCCCCACATGGCTGTTAACAGCCCAGACACATTAACTAGGAGCACCTGGGTAACAGCCAAAATAAAACACATCCAGATCTGTACCTACACTAAGATCTATCTTTTAGATCCTTCTCACTCCTAGAGGGCAGCTAAGTATCTGTGTGGCATTTGGAAACTCAAGAATACTTCTGGCTCCTAAAAAGCAGGCTTTCTGATACACGGAACTACAGCCCTCTCTAGTCAGTCTATCCAAGCTGGCATAGCACGTTCTTCAAAGCTGCCTGCAATTAGGTTTCTTGTTAGAAGAGAAATAATATTACTTGAAACCCAAACTCCCTATGATTGTGCCCCAGGGGCAATACTTGTAGAATGATGGAGGTCAGCAGCACTACTGCAAATGCTTCCTGTAATTTCAGAGTAGTACGGGAGAAAACGGATGGGTGAAATTATACAGCAGCTGCTAAAGCAGTGAAGGGAAAGAAACGAGGTACGTTATCTCCTCTCCTCACCCCTCCCCCAAAAGCCTTCTAACTCTTTATAAACAATTTTGCGAACTGTTTAAATGTTTTCTTCTCTACCGGACGCAATTTAAAATCAACCACCTCACAAGACGAAGAAACAGCAGATGCCAGTTGATAGAGCAACCACAAAGCTGAAGTTTTCACGGCGAGTCTTCATGGAACTACCTCCCGGCTCGCTAAGAACGCAACGAAACCTTCCCCTCGTCACTATTTTTGGTACTCCTGCTTTGGTCCCGCTGTGCCGGGGTGCCGCGGGAGGACTTCCAGTCCCCGCCGAGGCGAGGCAGGTAGCCCGGGGCGCCACCGCGTAGCCGGGCTGTACCTTTAAGGGGCCCGTCGCGGCGGGTGCGCGGCTGCATTCCTGCTCCGGAGTGGCGGCTGTCCCGACACGCCGGGCACGGCAGCCTGCGAGGCAACCTGCGCGCCCGCCCCGGCC
>VWYP01014866.1:656634-669947 GCA_013400435.1 Pycnonotus jocosus | reverse complement strand
CGGGCTCCTCCTGCGCGGAGCACCCCGGCACGATCGCCGCTCGCTCCCACCGCAGCCGCGGCAACTCCGGGGCCGGGGGCTCCCTCTCCGCTCCGCCCGCCCAGGCCCGGCCCCGAAGGAGGAGCCCCGCCGGGGCAGCCCCCGCCCCGCTCCCCCCAGCGTCGAGGCACTTCGCAAACTTTCGGCGCGGGCAGAGGCGGTCCCGCGGCCGAGGCTCCGCGGCGAGACTCATCTCCCTTCCCCACCCCGTGGGGCCGTCGCCCGTCAGCGCGGCGAGACCCCTGGGGTCGCCCAGAGCCCCCGGACCTCCTCAGCCCTTGCCCCGGGTACGGCTCCCTCGCCACGGACGGGGAAGCCCTTTCTAAAGAGGCTCCCGTGCTCGGGGTCGTCGGTGTCGGCTCTCCCTATCCCAACTCCCGCAGCATCGCCAAGGAACACTGCTCCCGGCTCTCGGCTGCCCGCCACAGGGCTGCCCGGTATCCTCCGGTCCCAGCGCGTTGCCACCGCTTCCCGACTTGTGACAGCTAGCTGTACCCAGGAGAAATCGCAGAGCCCTTCTCCCCGTCCCGTCCCCGTTTGCCAAACTCCCTTCGAAAGGGAAACATTCACGACCCCTTTGCCCAGCATGTATGGTGCTACCTGTGAGAAACTTCTGTTTTTTCCCTCCATTCGTGTCGATATTCTGCTATTTGGTGTTTTCCTTATAGCCGTGGTGTCCGAAGATAGCTAACTACACATGAATCTCACGTACCCTAAAAATGGTTTAGGGTCGTTTCCTGCAGGAATAGAAATGAACACTTGGACAATTGGCTTATGTGCCTACTGTTCTGTGGTGCATTAAAAAGCAGACAAGCTTTCGCTGGAGATCACCCTTAGAGCCAGTTTTATGATCCTTTTGGCATGATTTGACATTTTAATACATAGGGTTGACAATGCAAGGAACTGTTGTTAAATAATTGATCGCAGTTGATTTCGAAGTAATTAACTTGAACAGAAAGCTGACTCGGATAGTCCAAACCCTGACCACAGGGGAAAATGAGAATTTTGTCATATTGACACCAAAGGGCCAGTAATAGAAATGGTCTTATTTAAAGCCTTCCCGTAGATGAATCCAGATGAAGCTGCAATTAATACCATCCTTTAAACAATCACAAGTAAGAAAATAGCACAGCATGCGACTGAGAGAATTATGCCACTCCTATTAATTAAGTGTAAAATGGTGAGGACAAGGGGTATTATTAAAAATGTCAACGTAAAATTAAAACAGGAACTGAGTCTTGACATATTGTGCTCAGTGAAAACAGAAAATAATCCAAAGCAGCTTCACTGAGGAGAACTCCCAAGAGCAGGAACACCACAAGAAACAGTAAGCAGTAAACCATGTTTAAATCTACTGTACATGGCCACCAAAGTTTTTTAAAAAGAAGACTTTTTTCTTTATATGCAGAACCCCTGTTTCAAGATAAGAATAGATCCACATTAGTGCAAGATAGGCAAAGTGTGCAAAGTTGCAGAAGAGCAACAACAAATACAGGTAGTCAAGAGGGACTGGTTGAGGTGAAGAGACTAAAAACTTCTCTATTCTAATATTGACTTGGAATCAGTGACAGACTGAGGCACAGAAAGTATATGTAATTATTGTAAAGTAATAAACTCTGAGATATCAGACTTTATTATTGTTGAAGGGGAGGAATTCTAAATAGTGGCTTAAAGTTGAGAGAGAGAAAACAATAGCCTCACACTGACTGGCTGACTGACTAGAATGCAAAACCCTCACTGTATCTCCCTAAAATACAGAGCAACATAACCAAAATTCATTTAAGTTTGTATTCTCTGCTAAGGATAGATACTGGGCAGTATAACTCAGAGGAGTCCTTCTGACTTAAGGCTCACAGAAGTTTTAGAAATTTAGGTGCTGAAGTACTGAGTGTGATAAAGCACAGACACAGGCCCCAATACTTCCTGATAATAATATACTTAGGTCATGGAGCACTCAGCTTTTGAGATGAGGATTTTCTTGTGTTTCAAACAAAAGCCTCTTGAAAAATGTTGTCTTAAATACAAATAAATTCACTTGTTAGCTCTTCAGTTCTTCTCTCCCCAGGGAACAAATTCTTTTACCCACTCTGTTAAAGTGTGTTTACCAGTCCTCTGCATCCTGCACTGTATTCTGGCAAATCACTTTTCTCTCTAAGCTCAACTTCCTTAAACTATATCTCTGTCTTATTAGTAATTTTGAAATCCCCTGATGAAATGTTAGGGAAGCACATAGTATTATCTTTCACAAAAATCTCCTAAATATGTTGCAGTTGAACAGATGAAAATTTATATTATAAACTTCTCAAATAAATACTTTGATTGAATATAGCCCTGATTACATGTGGGATCTTTGAGGAATAATTGTAAAATAGATTTATGCAGTGTAAAATGGATATTTATGATAAAAGCAGAAGAGTAGCTAAATAATGTTGGTAAAATTTAACCATATGCTTTGATCTTGCCTTTTTCAGACCAAATAACTTTAACATTATGTAAATATCAGAATACACTTCAACCCATGCACAATGTAGGTACTTGCTTCTACCCACACCTATGAGGGAGGAGCATCTTGAAGTAACCTGCAATAATTTATAGATCACTGATAAGTGGTATATAATGCAAGTATTGTGAGTCAGATGAGAAAGAAGTAATTAAAATATAATTAACAATTAATTTATATGACAACATGCCCAAGCAAAAAAAACTCCACCAGTCATTATAAATGGAAGAAGATTATTGTCCTAATAACCATTTTGGGACATAATGCAGATACATCCCCCTCCAAAAAGAAACATTAGAGAAATAAACCAATCCAATGATAGGAAATAAGTGCTATGAAATAATACTAATAGTTTGCATCATTTTCAGGGTGATTTTAAATAACAAACCTGTGTTGGGAAAAAGACAACCAAGAACATGGTGTCATTGGAAAAAGAAGAAAGAAAGGGACCAGAACAAAGTAGGATTATTATGGAAAATACCCTTTATCTATTTTGAAATTGCAAAGATCTTAATAAGAGGTTTAAAGAAAGAAAGAGGGGAAAAATGGTCTAAGTCTTACCTATCAAAGTATTTTTAAAGGAATTCAAATGAGCTTTTCCTTGCAAAGATGCTTCTCTCACCTCAAGTTTCCTAGAAGAGAATGACACATTGGGTAGCTTATTTGTTGTGTTCAGAAAGGTTTGGAGAAATTGTCTTTTAAATACTTGAGATAGAGTGACTTAATTTACTAGAATGAAAAACACATGAAAAATGGGCAAAATGCATTTGTGCTAAACCAAGCTCCCTTTTTAAAGTAATGTAAAGCTCACTGTGTGAGCAGAAGGCAACATACACCTTGTAGACCTTGTATGGCTTTTGGCATCATCTCACAAGACACTTTCATAGAATGACATTTTAAATACAGGTACAGGAAAGTGTGCAAGCATCTGATAGAAAGAAACTACAGTGGCCATTAGTCATTATTCATGAAAAGGCAAAGGCACTTCAGATCTGTTTCAAGATACATCCTAAGCTCTGTTTTGTCTATTATGTTCACTGACAACCTAAACAATGCAATATTTATGTTTGTAAAATCTGTGCTACAACAACTGATAATCTCAAAATCAAGGCTAAGGGCTGAAGACACAAGTAAGCATGAGATCAGACACCCCAAATCCTATTGACAAATTGGTCAGGTTGTCCAAAAACCAACAAGTACAGTAGTTGGAAACACTATTCTTGAGAAACAGAATGAAAAAATATTAAACTGCACTGAATTTTGGACTTGACAGAAATACAGCATCTTAGGATAACAAACAATGTAAACCAACAGTGCAGCAGCACTGCTAGGAATGTGTTGAATTCTGGAACACCTTAACAGGTGTGTCATATATGAGACAATTTGATTTCTTAAATTCACATAATATTGAATCTGCAGTTGGACACTGTGTCTGGTCCTGCCTGAACAATACAGAAACATAAAAACATCTGAAGAGAAACAAGAAAGTAATAAGAACAAGAAATGTATAAATCAAACCCTTTGAGACAAAGCTGAAAGAATCAGGTATGCCTAGTCAAGAAATAAAAGCTTCAAGCCAGATGCAGCTTTCTGATATTTATAAGAGCTAATTACAGAGATGTTGATCAGCCATTCTCTATGGCTCCGGTAGAAAGACATGAAAGAGTCAACTTCATTTGCAACAAGAAATGCTTAAAAGAATTTTCTGATCAGCATTCCAACTGAGAATTTTTCAACAATGGAGCAGACTGTCTAGGGGGACTGTAGAATCCCTTCCACTGGATTTTTATAAGAACACAATTTGATAAGCATGCTGGTACTAGCCTTGATATGTTTAGTCTTGATGCAGTACAGACTGGACTAGGTGATCTTTTGGAACCCTACCAAACTTAGGTTCTACAATGGATATAGTTCAGGAAATTCTAACTGGAAAGGTAATTACAAACTCTTCCCTCTGATTGATGAAATTCTGTCTTACTAGTGAGCTCCACTAAATAAACAGAAAAGCCAGGAAAACACCAAAACATTTCCAACAGGGCTCTAAGTTCAAGATAAAATCATAGGTATTAGACCATAAGATTTTCCAGTGGCCCTTTTAATTTCTTTAGTTATTTCACTGGTACATTACCCACATCAGTTTCCTCTTCCATACCACCAGTGAACTAAATAGGTGGTAGCTTGGATTACCAGGTAAGTTTAAAGTCAGATTTTACCCATACGTAGGATGTTGGGTGTCCAACTTCACTGAGGTAAAGAAATAGTTTAATTTTCCAAAGAGCTGAGGAGTTGACAGCTTTTGCATCTGGTTACCTAGTTTGTCAATTATGGTCTCTCTGTTAAATACATTAAATTTTAACATTTTCCTTTGTTGCCTTCCCTTAAGTTTTTAAGTACTGGCATTATTACTGTGTACCCAGAGATGTTCACAGGTGTCATAAACATTCAAATACTGTCACCATTGGCCCCTACAGTGTTTCTCAAGTTACTGCTCACTTATTCTTAATGAAACCGTATGCCATCTTCTGCAGTGGTACCACAATTGTTTTCATTTACAAAAATATAAAACACAAGTTAGCAGATCAGAATTTATGTGTTACTTAATTTTCTTCAGCCTTCATTTAACTGCTGCTTTCTAAGCATTCTGATTGCACATTTGTTTTGGGAAACTTTATGATCATCTAATGGACCACTATTAATACTACTTTGGAGAGCAGACCAGCAAAACTAAAGATTACATTAAATGGCTACATTCAAATGCTGAGATATAAAGAATCTTGCAAAAGGCCCTTTGTAATGTAATGTCCAAAGTACAGATTCATCTAACCCCACCCTTTTTTGTGTGTGTCTAGAAGGTGGGACAGAAATCAACCTCCAAGACCCTTTAATCTTCCACTCTAGGAAAAAAATAAAAAAGAAAACAAAACCATAAGTAAATTGACTCTCAAAATAGGGAAAAAAACTCCCTAAAACCAAACAACCGACCAAACCAAATCAAACCAAACCAAACCTTTGCTCATGTTTTCTTTGAGATGGTGGCTCTTCCTGTGTTTTTGAAAGCTGCTTCTGCTCCTTCTTTTGCTGGTTCCCTAACATCCTCTATGCAAAAATAATGCAAATAAACACCCTCTTCTATTCATGATGAGACTCCTCCCTGCAGTGAAATGGCAATTATCCAGGCCTTGTACAATGTCTGCATTGCAAAGGTAGCCTATGGCCTACCCTTAGGAACTGCACAGCTTAATACCTTGACTCTGGCACAGAAAAAAAGGAAAAGAGGAAGAGCTTAAAAGGGAAGTGTTCTCTTGAAAGCCTGCAAAAGAAGAATTCAGTTTGAAGACAGAAGCCTAGCCACCTTTATTCCCCAAACACATTCAAATGGATAAGTAGCAAGTTGTGTCTCCTAAATTAATTTTTGACTCCACAGAGAAGCATTTTCTAAAGAACTGTGTCTTCCTTTGACTTCCAGCTGTTAATGTAGTTTGGCATCAATAGTCTCTGTACTCAGATAAGGAGTTTGTGGTAAAAATCAATCACACAATCAGAAAGAAAGGTGACCTTATATCTCAGTATGTGGAATATCTTCAATGGGCTGACTGTTCCTTTCTTAAAAATACCTAGAATACATAAATTGGGCCTGTAAAGAAACAAGTAGTCATGGGAATAGACGTGAAAGACATAAACATCTTTTTCTCAGCTCACACATCTTTCTTGCTCGCAGAAACCACTATGGAGATGTAAAAATGTAGACAGAACAATGAAGAGTGTTTTCTTTTTTGAAGATGATTCATTTCTAATATTTTATTGGCATGATGGCTCTGGCAAGTCCTGCCAACAAAAACAAGATATAACCCTTGAGTGTTTCTGATAAGATGTCAACCATCTGCTTTCCTATCGGGTGGCTGAATCAGAGATACTTAACACCTCTCCCTCTGTCATACTAGCTCTTGATAAATGCGAGTGAAGGAACAAATTAATTGCTCCTCACTGGGTGAGACCTGAATAAAGGCACAGGTGGGAACAAGATCCAGACTTGCACACCCCTTTCACATGAGTCACCCGCACGTATGCACACACATCCAACCTCCCTCTCAGTCACATATACTTGTGTCCATATCATTGCAAGTTTAGGATTTTAGGAACTTAACACATTAACGTGATATTAGCATTCTAAGAGTTTAAGGTAATCTGGGTTTGTGTATTGTGTTTCCATTTGTGCTTCATTCTAGGTCAGCAGAGTTGTTGAAAACTACCAGTGACTTGAGTGAGCAAAACCCAACACTTTAAATGCACAGGGAGGACCATGTCATAGAGATTACAAGTTTCTCTTGTTTCTATTTCTCATAACTTAGAGCACACTGAGTATGTTTAGTAAGTATCAGAAATGGATCCTAGCCCCAGAATTTGAGAGAAAATCTGATCCACATCTAAACTTCACATACTCAAGTTTTGGATTGGTCATCTGACATTCAGGTGGTAAGAGTCCTTTTTGACCTTCTGGAATCTTTGAGCCAGACACAAGAAAGAGACAGAGGCTTCAAGCTTCTGTTTTTCCAAGGTCTATCACTTTGTTTATTATTTCTTATCTTACAGCTCTCTCTGTGCCCAGCGAGGTCCGTTCTGTACCTCGGCTATCAGAGAACTCCTCCTCCCATGGGAGGTCGTTGCATTTTACACTGATTATTACACACATATTATTTACAATTTCCTACTAATGTCCACTATTTACAGTAAACAGGTCATCTCTACTTGACCCAATCTGTGTGCATTATCTTGTGCCATGTCACTGCAGAAGATGGAGGTGAAGAAGAACTTTAGGGACCATCCAATTTCTCCACCTTTGCTTTAATCTACCCCCATTCTAAAAACTCAAAACTACACATTTCTCATCTTGTGATAAGCTAAACTACTGTGTTTCACACTCTTGAGACTTGTAATTCATCTCTGCTTTGTGCCAGGGTCTGTGACCCTCATGGACAGAACTGAAAACCCCCCTGTTCACCCCCCTGGACAGAACTCAGACCTCCTTTGCTCGGTTCCCAGACTGCCCTGCCAGGGTCCCTGAGCTTCCAGGGCACCCAAAGGGATGCCCTGGGTTCTGACACTCAAGGAATACCTTTTCCTTCACTAACACAGTGTAAAACTTAACACTTAAAGTTAGAATCTTAAGGATTTTTTTCTTAATATCTAATGTTATTATCAGATTCAAATGCAGAAGGGTCAACCTATTTTGCTGTGGTATAGAATTTAGAATGATAAAGTTAAAAAATCAAAATAAATATTAAGAACATTCCTCAGATAAAACTTAATTAGGTCTTAATTTTCTACTATATTCTGAAAAATATTCCATGCTTCCTCTAGTCTTTTTAGAATTAATCGCCATAATCTTCATTTACTGTTTCAGTCTCAGTTGGTTTATATTCTCTCTCAGATTTGCTTCTCTTCCTAAGTACTCCAACCATTATATCATCTCTCCTCTAGTGACTACATAAAGGTGTTACTCTTGAAAACACCTTATGCATGTAGCAAAAAGGAAAAAACATTCATCACTATGTCCTCTCATACTATGGAGTGAATTACCAGGCTACAGATATGTGCTTTTGCTGGAAAAATATTCTGACTTCAACTCCTGTACAGTGGCAGGGCTCTGCAGTGCTGTCTTCCAAATGCCCTTTTGCATAGCTAACAGACAGAATTAAGAATTGTTTTGCTAGAATTCCACTATTTTAATCAATCTGTGATCTTCTCTTTTTTTCATTTTGTTGTTTTTTCCCCTTGATTCCATCAATTGCTTTTCCATGTAGATGTTATAAGACAAAATATTTTCAGAGTACTTTGCATGTGATTAATCTATGTTCTGCACACAGAAAGTTATGCACCTTTCCCATAAGAGCTGGCCACTGCTGCCATCAGAGTTAGGGCTTCACTTCATCCCCAGACACAACAGCCCACTCCCACTTAGATCTGCCTGCTCTCTTGCACACACACAGAGCCATTTACTTATTGTAATTTTCTCACACAGACACCTTGTCTAATGGATAACAGAGCCTAGCAGCTTATGTTTGCAAGGAACATTTGATAAGTAGAAACAAGAATGAAAATTGTTGGCCTTTTTGGGTTACCCCCCAGGATGAGCTAAGCCTTGGCTGTCAGAAATGCTTCCCATGCCAGAATTTCATAGTGATATTTATTTTTACCAGGCATTTAAAACTTTTTTATTGTTGTTTGGCATGAGAGATTCTGAAAACACTGCCAGAAATGGCTGTTTTTCTTCTCTGCATCATTAGTGGGGCGGCATTCCAACTGAGAAGGGTCACTCACTTGGTACTTAAGTACTTTTAAAGATGTCCTTTCCTTCCTGATGAGATAATGGGAACAAAAACTGGGGGAGAGTCTTTCAACTGTTTGCTCTTACAAAAAAAACCAACTTTGCTTACTAAACACTGAACTCAAAATCATAATTTGGACAGTGCATTTAATACATGCCAGGAATCTATTATACAATTTACAGCTACCATTGATTTGAAAATGAACATGTGGCCTCCATGAGCCACAGAATCTGTCATAGTACTATTCCCTTTTCTCATAAGCACATCGTGCAGAGTTCAAAAGTGCTTCAGTGGCTGAGGAGTAGAAGAATATTTCAAGGGTCTTATCCCTCCAACAACTTGTATTTAAAATACAAACATCTTGGAGCTTGTTTAGACCTAGATCATCAACAATACAGACAGATCTCAAAATCACATCAGATCCCTCTTTACTTTCTTTCTGTCCACCAGTTCAAGAGGCAAAATAAAATCTTATCAATCCAGATTAAAATGCAGTTAAACTAGTAAATAAAACAGAAATTATGATGGCATCATGTTCACAGCACAGTTTCCTGTATGCTTATGACATCTTACTAGTTAAGTATATTCCTGATATCTGACTTCCAGGTAGAATTACTGGTTAAGCTCTGTAATGCTGGCTGCTTAAGAGAGCTGCTGCTGCTATCATGTTATCTATCACTAACTGGAAAACACAGAGTTGTTTCCAGAATTCATCTTGTGACAGATGTTAGGAGAGAGAAACTTGGTGAATCTTATTTCTCTAAAGATCTTAAAGAACAGTGTAAGACCTATCTGCTTGTTTAGGTCTTACCTGAAGAGGAAAGCAGTATTAAAACTGCATTATTTGGGAAAAATAATTCATTTACTTGTGCCAAACCACTGTGCTATAGGTGAACCAGATAAAGAGTTCACTCAGTTTGAGAAGACTCAGATTAGGAGAAGCACTAGAAGTACTGGATCCTTTTCTGTAGATGACTCCTGAGAAACCAACAATATAAAAATATGGATTTCATCACATAATTTCATTGTGGTTTTGGCTGACCATTTTATTTAAGATAATTTTATTTTCAGTGCATGTGTTTAGACAGTTTGGTCATAATTCATATAAATAATTATTAAATAAAAAATGTAATGAGGGGTTTTTATGAGTTTGCAACCGATTCATAAATGAATCACCCAGCTTCAGTGCCATTGATTTTTAAAATCACTTATAAAATAGAATTATAATTTCACTTACAAGATTTCCAATAATTTACATAAATAATAGCATGTGAAACTCTTATTCTCCATTTCTTCAGATCTCTCCTCAAAATGTATCTCTGCTACTGTGCCCAAAATAATAGATTATCAATAAAGATTGACAGTTGTTTAAGTCAATGTTTTTCTCCTCACAGTATAATTTGGTTTTCCTGTGTCTTCTTGTTATCACACCTGCAATTTTATTAATTACTATGTACAAGGAAAAGCTCATCTGGAAAATACATGGGAAGCCTCAAAGAACACAAAGCATTACCAAAGTAAAAATGGCTGAGTTCTGCATAAGAAAGGCTCTTAGCCAGCTATGTTTTAAAATAGGATAAAGCTTTAGATGCTCAAAAGATAAACAAGAAAGACTAAAGACATTTTCTTAGTGTTTCTGTGAAACTGTCTTACCTTGATTTCACAGTCACATGGAACAGTACTGAGGACTGCCCACAGCTTAGTTCTTTGTACATTGTAGCAACAGCATTTCCAGCAGTCACTTGGAAAAAAAAAAAAAAAGGAAAAAAAAAAAAGTTTGTTTCCTCTAATACCCCTAACAGGTTATATTGTAACTACCTTAGTCATAATTGTTAAGTTTTAAGCAAATGAAACATTTCATTCCAAGAAGAGTAATAGAAACCAGGCAAAGTGACTCAGTCTGTCTAAAACAAGGCATTTCCTCTGGATTTTTTTTCTTGATATCTAGTCCTGTTTATTGTTCTATATAATACTCTCTCTGAAAGAGGAGCTGTTTCTCAGGAGAACTTTGTCTAATAAAAGGAAAATATTTCAGTTCAACATTGATAGCATAATTCAGGAAGATGAAGATGAAGATAAAATCAGCAGAGAGGAAGCTAAGCAATTAACACGGTGGGGGCACAGTATGTGTTTCTGGAGAAAACCAGAAATATGATTTTAGCTAAGTTGCTGAGAAACACTTACAAAACTTACACATGAAAGAGGTTTTCAGTCCATACATCTTAACATAATAAAGACATTTTATTTCATCACATAATTTGACTTACACCACTAACTATTTTCAAGCTTGTGGTCACATGGACTCTTATATAACTAAGTTAGCCCAGTTTACTAAACTCATGATTTCTGAAATCCTGCTTAAACCACACTTCAAAGTGAATTAAGCTAAATAAAATCAAGATCACATTAATTCTGAAAGAGGGTATGCACAAAATGTACCAATGTAATCCAACTGATTCTCCTTGAAAGACTGATTTGGATACCCAAATGTCCCTGGTAAACAAAATGCAGCAATTTTAGTTGAGATGTAAGCACCACCATGATTCTCAGGGTAGATGGTAAAACTGTATTCCATAGGCTTGCCCTGAAGTGAGATCTGTACCTCTGATAATCTACCAAGGGGCTGTGACAGGGAAAAATAATTTTTTTTACCATCATTCTTCCAGTTGGGTCCAAAGCCCTCGTTAGATCTGCCACTCTGGGGGCAACTATTAAACCTCCAGATGGTTTCCAGTGGCCCAGAAAAGCCTTCTCAATTTATTAAAATGCACTAGTCTAGGGTTCTAAAATCAAGCTGGTAAAACAAACTTAACACTTATGGCCAGGCTGGCAGCATTTCTCCCTTTTCAGGTTATGAAAGTGAGGGCACAGGTGAGTGCTGCTGATCTGTTATATCACCTAATTCGGGCTCTGGCAAGCCAAGGGAGAAATAATAGTAAACAGGGAAGTCTATAAATGGCTCCAGAAATGACATCTTGTTTTTATATAATTTTCTTTATGTTGTTAACAGTCAGGCACCATTACTACTGAAACTCACTGTTATTAAAACCACAAATGGGACTAGCGTTCAAAAGGTTTCCCTTTAGCTGGAGGAAATAACAAAGTCTAACTCATAGAGACCAAAGAGTTACAAGTGAAAAAACCCAACAAACCAACAACCAAAAAACCAACCAACCAAAAAAACCCACAAACGAACAAAACAAACAAAAAACCCCCAAAACACAAACCCAAAAAACCCAACCAACCAACAGCCCCCCAAAGGATAAACCAGAGAGATGTCAAATATGTAGTATTCAAAACTGGTCTTTAAAGGCCTCTTGTAAATCAGTGCTCCAGATACTGATCAAGGCTGATCAAGGTGATGAAAGAAACTGCAAAGTAATTTGGGAATTTTAGCCACATCAGCCTCTGGGAAACAGGAGCCCAGCAGGCTTGCTTCCAGCCACATGAAGAACTGTGCCTCTGCTACATCCCTGGTACAATGGCCATTCCCAGACAAGTTCCCAGCCAAGAACAGAAAGAGCTCTGTGACTCAGGACTTTTCTGCTCATTTCTACTTGTATCTACAGAAGGGGCAATTCCTGAGGCTCTCCATACCTACCTCTCCTGAGCACAAGGGACGCAAAAAATCCAGCTCTGGGACAGTATGGACAGAAGCACACAACTTTCAAGGGTCTTCTTGGTCACACTTTCAATCCTTGCTCTCCGGGACAAAGCTGCTACATATTAACTTCATCAAGCCAGGGAAGTGGTCAGAGCATCAAGCCCGGCAGCGTTCAAGAAGCATCTGAACAATACTTTCAGGCACATGGTGTGATTTTTGGGGTGCCCTCTGTAGGGCCAGGAGCTGGACTCGATGATTCTGATGGGTCCCTTCCAACTCAGCATATTCTATGATTTTAAATAATTACAATTCACCTTCAAATCAAGGTCTTTTCTCCACAGCTGTAGTCCTAAATAACCCGTAGCAGTAGACACCTTAAATTGGACAACTTGAATCCAATCAGAATGACCTTACACGTGTCTCCTTTTGCCATTTCGGCTCTCCAGGAGCCCCTGCTGACTCCCTCTCCCCTCTCTGAGGTGTCCCTCGGCCCCGGAGCAGCTGCCCAGGGTATCGCCCACGGCCTCCGCGCAGCCCCCTCCTCACGGCGCTGTCCGCAGGCTCCAGGCACCGTCCCTTCCCCCGGGCTCTCTCCCAGCCCTGCCCAGCCCCTGAGGGCACTGCCGGCGGGGCTGCCGGGCGGCGGGGCCGGCTGTGGGCGCGGAACTGTGGCGGCGAGGGGCGTGTTCCCAGCCGGGGCGAGCGGCCGAGCAGCGCCGGGAGCGTCGGGCGCCTTGGAAACGGGCGGAAGCCGGGAAGGAGCGGCAGGAGGAGGATGCTGAGCCCCGAGAGGCTCTCGCTGCCCGGGCCCGAGTACCTGGGTGAGGAGCGGCGCGGCGGGGCG